>JAYKAV010002628.1:501529-563370 GCA_035582835.1 Phoebastria nigripes | reverse complement strand
CCCATCGCCGGCTCCTGCGGCCGCCGGGCACCGCCCACCCGCGACGGCCCGCCCTCACAGAGGTGCCGCCGCCGCCCGCCAATCCCCGCGCCGCACTGTGCTGACGCCGGCGCCGGTCCACCCAATGGGCTGCGCGGAACCCGGCCGGCGTCGCAACGCGACCCCGCTGGCAACAGCCGCTGGCCAATAGTGCCCCGGCAGGGCGGCCGCGCCCCGCCCCCCGGCCGAGGGCACGCGCGCCCCGCCCCACCCCGGCCGGCGGCCCGGCCCCGCCCCCGCCGCCTCAGCCCCCGCCGCCTACAGCCCCCGCCGCCTCAGGGTCTCCCCGGCAGCGCGGGGCGAGCGGCCCAGTCAAGGGCGGCTGCGCCCCCTCGCCCCCGCCCGAGGCTTCGGGCGGCTGGGGAAGAGCGAGCGGGGAGGCGACCCGGCGGTGCTGGAAGGGCCCCCCCCCCCCGGGAGGATCCGGCGCGGACCCGGGGCTCCCTCCCCTGCCGCAGCCCTGCGCCTCAGGCCTCGGCCGGCCTCGCACCCGCCTGACTCGGAATAGTTGTTTCCGGAGCAGCAGACAACTGAACCCCCATGGAGGACCACCAGGGCACGGGGGCATGCTCCCACCTCCACGGGCCGCACGCTGGCTCCCCAGGAGCAGCGACCAGAGCAGGCAGCGGCCGCTCTCCCTGCCAGGCCGGGTGCGAGAGGGCACCAGGAACCCTCCAAAGACTAACAGTGTCCTGAAGCGATGGGAACATCTGCTCCCGGCTGTAGTGGATACCAAGAGTAATTAACTCCCAGCTCTGGAGTGCCGCTCCCCACAGGGGCACAGCCTCGAGCATGCACACCTTGGCCATAGCAGGGSTACCCACACTAGTATCAACCACAGCGCTTGGGCTTTGGAGCCGGCAAGGTACCAGGTCCAAAATTACATTCCCACCTTATTCTACAATTGTGTTTGGAACAGAACTTTACACACACAGTATGATTTGGCAATCTTTATATCCACAATACATCATAACCATGCACAAAAATCAAGTGATGTGTATATTTACAAAGTGAATTGCACTTAACACAGGAACCAGGAATAAAAAGTAAATGAAAGGAACCTCTCTTCTGGGTTGCATAAAGGTCCAGTGCTATTTATAGCCTACAAAGCCTGATAGACAACAATCCCGTGCATTATCTGACCAGTTTAAAATAAGAATTACTGTTACTTATTGAAACAGTGCAGCCCTGGAGATACTCATTTCATGGAAACATTCCATCAATCAGCATTCAAACTGTATTATCTATTAAGACTCTATTAAGAGTCTGCAACTCAAGAGAATCCAACTTGAGCCCTAACTCACTGTATTTTACTTGAAGGACAGTTAGTCTTCACCTCTAATTGCCTGATTTTTCTTTTCTTATTTGAAATTCAGGCCCTGACCTTTAATACTGTTTTTCCTAGTTTTTTTATGAAGGAAAAAGGCCTCCCTATGTGACTGAGTTACTTCATTAGGTCCAGAACCTCTAAGCAAGTTCTTCCTTCATGCTTAGAAGGGAAACGATTACCAAGCACAGGTAAGACTCAACCACTGACAGCCCACAAACAGATCACATCCACAACTTCTGGAACAGTACAGCATGCAGGAATCAAAGCATTGGGAAGCGAAAATACCTACTTGTACATTTTTCCAAGCGGCTTTTGGTAAGTGACCTACTCAAATAAAAGGCACAGACCAATCCTTACCATCCTGGCATGTCCAGCTGAGAGAGCCCTCTCCTGTTTGCACAAGAATACCCCATTACCAGCCTTTCCACGTACTGTGGGGTCATTACAAGTGATCTAACAGAACAGCACCCAAACGGGGGGGGTCTCTAGGATGCAGCAGTCTTTCTACTGCTTCTAACCTGGTAGAAGTGAGAAGCAGCCACAGGGGGAAGAAGGGATCATAGTGCCTTTTCCTTCTACCAAATTTTGATGGTCTCCGCAGCGCACACAAAAATCTTTAACAAAGTAGCAAGTAGTCACTCATCAACTGGATTTTTACATTTATACAAGTATAGAGCTTTAAAACTTTCCTATGAACCAAACTTTCTTGTCCTGTGCAGGCTACAGACAAACTCTCAGCAGAGATCCCAGACTTTACCTCACCTAGTTTGTAAGCATCTGACTCAACAGGAAGAAAAGAAGTTAGACTGAGGCGGTCTACCCAATGAATTTATTTTACCAATTACCTGTCTCTGTGCTCACCACCAAATCACTTTTATGTGTGAATTTTGGCCTTTACTGTCCCCATAATTAACAGGGTAGTTAGCAGAAAAAACTCCTGTCTAATTCTGCATTGGAGGACCCATTCTAAGTATCAGCAGGAGCCTTCAACTGAGGTTTATATTACTGACACTGGGTGGTAAGCACCCAGTGCTTTTTAGTGTTATTTTTCAATAGTTAAATGAAAGTCATCCTCAACATCCAAGTAAAGCAAGTATAGCACATGTTCCTTCTTTCACAGGCAGCTTTCCTGTCATCAGGAGTTTTACATAAGCCAAACTGTGCCCTCAAACCTCTTTGCCTCTTACGGCAGATGGAAGAGAGCTGGAACCTTTTCTATTTTCCTGACAGTAATACTGAGACACAGAGCCAGCAAAGTTGCAGTATGAAGCAGTCCAGGTGAGGTTACATTTAACTGTTATTTTCACATCAGGAAAGCATGGTTAAGGAGTCTGCCCTATTGGAGAGCTTCTCTGAATGTCAGACAGCTCTTCAACAGTTCAAGCTTCCTCAGGATTCCTCCAAGTCTTCCCCTCTGCAATTTCAGTAGCCATCACCAACAGTGGGTTGGGTTGTAGCTATAGTTTCTGAGGAATGCACAATGCTTTCAGCAGGACACCAGGGGACACAAGATCAAAAGCATTTTCCCCTGTCTATGCACAGGAAGATAGTTTCACCAGGCGGAACTGCTCCACTGTCCTTTTTCTATTGGCACTAATGGCCCTGTACTTAGTCTAGGCAAGAGCGTCTCAAACCCACAGAAGGGCTGCGTCTCTAGCTGCCTGGAGAGCAGCACAGCAATCTGGGAAAGAGCCAATACCTAGTCTAATAAACTGAGTGACCACAGCAGATAAAACCACTGCTTAGTTTACAGTGCTCATGTAAGCTATGTGTGTGCACATGTGCATGCACACGCATGCTTCCCACATCTTGGGTACACCAAACAGTCCTGCAGCAAAAGGCAGTAAGCCTTTCTATGTCACACAACAGATCTCAAAAACAACCCAACGCCCCTGGCATGAACAGTATGGGTCCAAGATCCACCTGCTCTGATGGGGCTTCGGTCAACGCACAACAAAGTTGTACAAGGTCTCTTCAATACCCATATAATTTAACAGCTCTTAAGCCCCAGACATGAACCTTTTGTTGGGACTCTGAGGCAAAGTTTAGTCTTTGACTTTGTGAAAGGCTCTAAAGATAATCTCTTTTAAGAGACAAGGAAGTGACTAAACTGCTTCTCAGCTTCTTATACCAGACCAGATTGATTCTAGAAACTTCATGTTAGGAACACGATTTGCAGAGTAAACACATTAATACATCACCCTGAACTAATAAGTCTTCTTAACAGCATGATTCTTCCTCACGCTATTCAACTCATTTCTTTATAAAAAGTTTTGTTCAAAATTAAGGAGCCCAGCTCCACTAGCATCCACCTGTTATTGAAGGAAGTATTTTCAGTATCTCAGAATTTTCCATTCTCTCTGATGGTGTGCTCATCTGACAGCCTTCTAAATACTGACTGCACATCACATTTGGTCTTCTAGGATCACCAAAAAGGAGACGCCTCTAGTTCCCACTGGCTGCACCTTCTCTCAACAGGATGCTATTAAAGTAAATACCAAGTGTTGAAAGTGCTTCCTGAACTGGGACACCCTTAGGACAGAGCACTAAAGAGGAATTCATATCCTCATTCAATGGGATTAGGCTGCAAGCATGCACCCCTTCACCTTGAACGTATCCTCTAAACGAAGTTGAAAAGTGGAAGTGCTAGGCACCACATGCACCCTTTGCTGTGAACTATAGCCCTCTAGGTGCATACAGTACAAAATTAAAGGCATTGGTCTGGAAATCTTATAAAAGAAAAGCCATCAGAGTTAACCGCCCTTAATTTTATTACATAACCAGATAGAACAGTTGAGACTGGAATGTCAGATTTCCCCTTCAAGCACAATTCAGTTTCATATTTGCTTTGTATCAGAAAAGAAAAATCAACTCACTAATACGCAGGTAGGATTCATCAAGTGAGGTACAGTCTCAGAATACAGAGCAAAAATTCACTGCAAATTGCTTCACTAGCCTTCAGAGAGCAGCAGATGGTCTCCAACTCTTCCTTTAGATAGTTTCACCCAGTATTTGCCTCATCATAACCATTCAGCGTATACCGGAGGGGATGCAAGTGCGTAAGAGCTAGTGAATGATAAAAAGCCATCATAGAAGATTTTCACAAGCTAGCAAGAGACCGACTACACAAAGTTGTGATAACATTCTTCCCATTCAGCAAAATAAAGTATTATAGTAGTTAGCCCTGCTGATGACAAATCTTGTTACATCAGGTGAAGTACAATCATTTGAGAATTACAGTCTGCAATTCAGTAAAACAGAGTAAGAGGAAAACAACAGGTTAGTAGTTATTATGTGAAATCTTAATATTATGCATTTTAGTAGAGGTCAAGAAGATTATGCACAGGGTCAATAGTGAAAGATCATGAAGAGAAAGTTCAAGATGCTATGGTTCTGCAGAAGTTTTACAAAATGTATAAAGTATTGTGTTTCTCTACAACAACCAAAACCCTTACAACTGCAGGTATATACATGACATGAAAATATTGCTTCACTCACTCAAACAGGGGTAGGAGAGATCTAGAGAAGAAGCAGCATGCAAAAAAATTCTGGTACTATAGAAGATCTGCTTTCAGACACTGATCTACAGTACAAAATAAGCCTACTTGTACAGGTTTCAAAAGGTTTCTGAAATCAATATGCTGGCACTTACTGTAAAATAATGTTAACTGATTAACATAAGCCATGAATAAATATTAAGCCATTTCATAAAGCCTGCACAAGCAGCACAGGCATTCATGGTGGCAGAGAAAGCAATGCAGACATACTTCATTGTTCCCAAATAAGAATAGAGAAAGATTTCCCAAGCAGGAAACTGTAAACTACACAGCCAGACTAACTGTATTTGGGGTAATTACATAATAAGTAATGTTATTTTCAACAGCTTTCTTATGTGTGTGCAGCCACTAAAAACCTCACTGTGAGACTTTATCAGGACAGAAAACAGAGCATTTGGTAGGATAACTATTTTCTTTTAATTTCTCCCCCATGTTTACATAAACACAAGAAAAAAAATATCTGACTATGGGAGGAAAAAACCTTGTCACCTAAATGTAGTTATTTCTTCAACTGTTATAGTCAAGTCCCCATGGTTTCTCTCCCAGAAAAAAAAACCCAAAACCATCTGAGGACAGTGTTTCATGGGATAATATCCAGCAGCAGATGTTCCAACACAAACATGTCTATCAGATCAGTGCCTACATTTCAAGCCCAAAAGTCACCACATTGAAGGGGATTTCAGAGGCAGGGGAATGTTAGCCCTACAATTAAAGCTCTAAGATGAAAGGGGGGACTTGGGAATGGGGTAAAGGAGGGAAGAGGGAGTCACTGAATCACAGGAGATAAGAAGTGCACACAAGTTTCTAAATGAAGCACAGACGAAGTGAAGGGCACAAGAGTCATCTACAGGAGGTCACAGGTTCTGACAGCACTGGAGTTTGTTGGATTTCTGTCCATCGGTGGTTGGTGGGACACTGATGTCTACTACGTTGTTGCCAGGAGACTCATCGTGTGCAGACCGATCTGCAATCTGCTTCTGCGAAACAATGCGGTAGATTTCTGAAATGAGAACAGACCTGTTAGAGCCCAGAAAAACGTTGCCTCCAATGGAGCACATGCACATGTCAGAGCAAGCTGAGAAAATACTAGAACCCAAGAATGAGAAGATTTTAACTTGAGAGCTGTGAAAGGGAATCTAGTCTGACCAGCTGTGGCATGTAACATCTGGCTGGCTTTCCAGCTCTGTAATGGGTACGCCAGCTCTGTCTGGAAAAGTTATTAAGACAAGATTCCTTACTGTCTTCCACAACAGCGCTTCCTATCACGTTCTTTTTCAATGACTCCATGAACATGGGTATTATTAAAAGGCTTTTTAAATGAGAAAGGAGCAGGAATACTCACTTCTAAAATAGGGAATCATGTTATTTTTTATAAAAAAAATGGGCAACATAATCTAGAAACATCCATCAACAGGATACTTGCAAAACATCATTGCGCAGCAGCAATGACAGTTATCTACTTCACACTTTAGCTTCTGGCAAGCTGCTACAAATGACAGAAGTGTCTACTCCTTTCTGCAACAAATCAGTTTTCCCACCTATGACAGTAAAAAGCCACATGGTTCCATAAAGCCTCATATTGATCCAAAAATGCTTTTCCTGAGAGAATTAATTTATTTGACTCAAATTAATTTATGCCTGAAAGCACACAGATCCACAAAGCTGTAACTGCTGAAGAGAGACTGCCAGGTTAAAAGCTTTCAGAAACAAACCATTTCAACTGCATAGTTAGTAGAAATAATTTAAGTTGAAAGGTTTTTAAATTACGTATTTCACTGACTATAAGCCCTTGTTCCAACTTCCCTCCATTGTGACACAGGAAAAGGGCAAGTACCTCCCTGGAAGTCTGCGGTAAATATCATGGTCGCATTCATACAGCCACAGCCTCAAAACAGCAACACCCGAAGTCTTAGTAAGGATTAAAAATCATGGGGGACTATATGTTTTGTTTTGGGTTTTTTTGTGTGGTTTTTTTGTTTGTTTGTTTTTTGGTTTGGGGGGTTTTTTGTTTGTTTGTTGTTGGGTTTTTTGTGGGTTTTTTTTGTTGTTTGTTTTTTTGTTTKTTTTTTTTTGTTTTTTAAAAAGAAGCTGCACATATTTACATTGTTTAAAATGGAAACCTTTAACCCAAGACTGATCTTGTTGCCATTGGCTACTTTCAGTTCTTTTTGCTGAAAGGGATGAGGAGAGCTGTACAGAGATTGTCACATCCCCCTTCTTTCGTGCTCAGTGGTGTATTTTAATACTAGCTGTTCAGAGTCATTGCCAAGCCCTCTTTTCTTTGGGGTAACATCTGTTTGGGTTTTTTTTGTTGTTGTTTCCCCCCTGCCAGTCTTCAGCGATCCCTCAAACTGGTGGCCAGTGAGGAAACTCCTGTCCTGCTGCACCCACCCTCTTCCCTCCTCCAAGTCCCCTGCGGTTGCTCCCAACTCACTGCTCTACACAGCACGTTTTCCCAGGTTTCTTCTCCTCCCTTAGAAGGATGATTCTCCCCCAGGCATCACTTTAGGAATAGCCTTTTCAGGACTACTCAGTCTTACTAACCACATCCCCACTGTACCTGAACTGGACAATCTCAACACTTTTGGGAGCCCAGGATGCTGTTAAGAGATAGTGTTTTGAGTTCAGTTTGCCCAGGCCTGACCTTAGCTCGAGTTCTGGCTCCCTAAGTATCTTATCTGTTACAGCAGACCATATTGGTACTTTCTCCTAGAGTAACCTTAGGCCGTCTTCTCTATCCAGGGTCAGTCTCAGGACAACACTGCAAGGGAAGACAGGATGGATGGCGACTGCTGAACTACGCTCAGACCACTAAAACCATGGATACCATCTCAAAGTGCCAGGCAAGTTGCCTCAGATCCAGCCAAGTGTCACAGATAAGCAGTGAATCTGCTATAAGGCTGCCCTGCGCAAGAGACAGTCCCAGCTCAGGCACCAGGCAGTCTCCTCTACAGCTTTGTCTCAACAGCAATATTCTCCAGTTGCTTCACCAGTAGCTCTAATAACTCAATGCAAATCTTGCTGGGCAGCAAATATAACCCATTCCTAGTCTGTCAGGCTTTTTACTTACAGGAGCAGCTTGGCTATCCTTTTTCTCCTGCCTACCTCTTCTTGGTCATCTTCCTCTAACTGCAACACATTTCTGGTACCAACAGAGTTGGCCAGCACCAGACCTAGTGATCCCAACACTTCTTACTGCTTCTGTGCACACCTCTGCAAAAGAAACCTAAAAGAGCCTGCCTTACAGAATTCACCATATTAAAACGTAGCTTTTTTCCTAGTAATAGGCTCTCATTCATAAATAATCAAGAAACAATAATACAAAGCCGATTCTTTGGTCAGCATCCAATAAGCAACATACACCAGACACTTCCTGATAATCAAGCAGAACCAGAACAAAGGCTCATTCTCGTTTAACTGAAATCAGTATCTGGTCACAATAAAGTTCAGAAAATGCTCATCTTGAGACGTTGTGGGACATGTAAGGCACAATTTCACACAACAGTGTACAGGGGTGAGACTATAGAGACAGTTTATCAGTCTAGAATTCAGCTATGGTAAGCAATAGTCAGGAATTGCATCTTGCCAACTCTTCATGTTCACGGTATGGATCTTAAAGAGCTTTTCAAGAGACAGAACAAACACACTGACAAATTATATGGCGTTTTCCCCTCTTGAGGACAAGATTCAGATCTCATGGGGCAGCCAGAGGTTGAACAGTAATCCAATACCTGTTTGATAGCCCTCTTCCTATTTAGATATGATTTTGAAGGGTTCTTTGCCAATTACCAATTACTTCATTTTAGGAGTGGAAGACTATGCTTTGAAACATCAACTTCCCTGTCGCCTCAAACAGTATTTTGAGATACAACTACCTCAGAACACAGAGTGGAAGGCAGAGTCTCTGAAAGCAGAGATGCTCAAGTTTATCAGGGTTTGTTAGCTCCAATTCAGCAGTCCTGCAGGCCCATGCTGGTTTCCTTCAGACACCCTTGGGCGTGACAGCACCGTGCTTCCCAGGACTCTGCTTCCGAGGATTAGCTCAGGCACAGAGCTACCCAAATGCAGAGTCACCTCAGACTGGTGCCAGAATAATACATTCTCTGGAACACAAAGTGCTAAAGCGTACAGTGCTGACCCTCTCATACAAACTAAAGTCTAACTAAAATTAGAGTAAGATTAGGCCAAACCCCAAGTTTGGGAAAAGTTACCCACCCCAGCTGAAGTAACAACACAGAGGTGAGCAACGCTTATTTTAAGCATCTCTCTTGCTCTGTGTGCTTCCCACTTCTAYTGCCTGTAGGCTACATATCTCCCAGCACATATCCTCACCACTTCAACCCTGTCCTTCCTCCTTCTCCTACCTCATGACCATACAACTTGCACTTCTTGGCCAACCTCACTTTGAAGGAAATCAGCAAGTTCCCCCTGTGCTGCATTTAGCCTAGAACAGAGCTGCACTCTTCCAGAGGCCAAATGAGTGTTCAGCTCAAATTTGCAAAAAAACAGCTGGAAATCCCTGTGAGCCTACTAACAAAAGTGCTTTGGCCATGGCTTAGCACAGTAAGGAGAACTTGCTGGTATACCTACAGTAATAAAGCTTTACTGGTGAATCCTAGGCCTCATCTGCAGTAGGGTGCTCCCTTACTCCAGGGCCAAGAAAATACATGCAGGCAACAGCTCCATCTTAAGGAATGGAAACTCTAATCCCCAGTCTGAAAGAGGAAAAAAGCAAGCAGTAGAGTACTGCTACCTGGAATACCTCTGGTACTACATCAATGGACCTACTGCATGAGCTACGTAGCATTCCCACACATACATCAAGTCTGAAGCTGCAGCTGGACACTGTGCACTCAGTAGCCACATCTACAGCAGTTATACATGCTGAGGAACATTCCTGGGCAGTGGAAACCATAAGCTCTGGCCTCATTTTGGCCTGTGACCACTATCACGTTCTTAGACAATTCCTGGGACTCTTCAGGTTCCCAGAAGGCAGCCTGCATGCAGCTATGCTGCTGGTGCACAGCCACCTACAACCCTTGCCATCAGCTGAGAACAAGAGTTCAGTAGTCTGGACAAAAATATTATGTACCAGTCTGCTTTGGTGCAAGAGAACACACTGGAACATTTAACTTCCTAGTTCTTGTGGCTTCACTGCCAAGGTTTTGTGCAGACACAGAACTACTAGTGCCTTTACAACAGTGCTATTGCAATAGCTTGAGTTTATGGAACATCAGGAGACTAGAAACCTCCAGATTCTTGGGCAGAAAGGTATGTGTGGGGTGGGAGGCAGAACACAAAGGTAAGATTAGAAGGCTTGCAAACTAACCATCATTCCCAACATTCATTTCCAAAACATTCTAGATAACTGCAAAATGTGCCCATGAAGAAGATCCACTACCTCAGGAGGTCCTCTGAATCCATAACAAACCATACCTGTAAGGATGTTCTTGAAGGCTTCTTCTACATTTGTTGAATCCAGAGCGGAAGTTTCAATAAAAGATAAGTTATTTTTTTCTGTAATAAATAACAAGTGGTTCAGTTAAAAACTTTAATAGCACTTTATTTCACCTTTACTTTGAGGTTTTCACCTTTATTTTTAGGCCAAATCAGCCGGGGCACAGTCTTTTTTTTTTTTTTTCCTGTTACACTAGGAACAACTTGGTGCACCATTTATTTAGCTGCTAGAGTTTCAGCAGCATGACCCTTGACCACTGCCTTTCCATAGTGTGAGAACATTTTCCTCACTGCAGCCCTTGTTCAGTCAAGCAATACAATATTATTTTCATCTGGCTACAGATCACTCCTAGAAGTACCTTGAGCAAGAGCACAGGCAAAAGCATGTTGGCTGCAACAGGAGTCACAATTCTCCTCTGCAACCCCAAAAAGATAAACAGCTTTCATAATCAGACCCCACCTCCAAATTACAATAAAACCCCTAGTAATACAGTCTATTTTCTTCTTTCCTCTTACAATGCAAAAGATATATTTCTTTTTTTAATTAAAAAAAGAGATTGTGATTAACACCCAAACATCACACCTAGAATGGTACTGTACCACCTGCCCAGAAACAGGCAAATTTCAGTCATAGAGCTTAAACAGCAATACCTGTACCATCACTAGCTATTTAAAACAGCCTTAGTAGAAAGTCAGGGGCAAAAAATAAGATGTTGAACCAGTGACCAAAGTAATGCACTATGTAGGGTGCCTGCTAACTTGTTTTGCTTCTTTTATATAGAATTCACTTCTCATTCATCTGAAAATTTAAAGTGGTTTTACTAACCACAGGGTACTTGCTTACTAGCAAACTTCAGAAAACACGTTTAAGCAAGCCCTAGCAATACTCCTAGAAGGATTTTAAAGGCTATACATTTAAATTCCACCTCCAAGCTTGATAGCCACACAAAAGTAAGCTGAATGTCCCTAGGCCTACAAGGGCAAAAGAATATTTGACCAGTGCTCTGCAAGTTAAGGGAGAGAGAGGAGTAATGCAGTGGCAGCAGCCCACATAACCCACTTGATTTCTCCCAACAACTGATAATCTCCAAGTCTGATGATCACTGCATTTAAATGAAACTACATGACACTACTATATGCATCAGTGCTCTGGAGCAGAAACTACRCCATCTAAGAGAAGGTTCAGTATTCATTTGCAGCTGTCCACATTGATGCGTACTCAGTAGAACCAGGCCTCTAGGAAGGAAGGAAAGACATTTTGTGTTGTGATATTTTATATTTATATTGTGACATTTTCTCTTTTAAATGTTGCTTACTGTTCCTAGCCTTGCTAGAGGAAGTGTTTAATCTTCAGCTATCAGGCAGCTCAAGGACAGTGTTTCAAAAACATGTACTACCACTAGATTCAAAAAAAAAAAAAAAAAAACAACCAAAAAAACCCCACCAAACCAAAACCCACCAACCACACACGCTATTTAATAAGCCAAGGTATTTTCATCAAAAAAAAAAAAATCTTAAATGCCTTTTTTACGGTCAAAAATAAAACTTGAGGTGGAAGTTCAGTCCTGGACAACAATAGTGTGATTACAGCTTGCACCAACATCAAGTTCAGAAAGCACCAACCCAGAACACGCTGTCTACAAACCTGCAAAAGCCCGAGCCTCATCAGTGGGCACAGCTCTCAGATGGCGGAGGTCACTCTTGTTACCCACCAGCATGATGACAATATTGTTGTCTGCATGATCTCTAAGCTCCTTTAGCCAGCGCTCCACATTCTCATAGGTGAGATGTTTGGCGATGTCATAGACAAGAAGAGCCCCAACAGCACCACGGTAATATCTGAAACCATAAGGCACACTCCTTTACAGAGAGCTCTGTCCGAGTTATACCAACAAACCTGGTATCTGGCTCTTCTATACTGGTTACTACTAAAAAGTTAAAAACATTCCCCCCACTTTGGAAAAAGTCGTGTTGATGCAAATGCTGTTGTTGGGGTTTTTTTAAGCCTAAAACCAAGTTCCAAATGCTGGGTTTTTTTTAATGGCATTCCTAAAAAATTCCAATGTATGTAACAAAATGCTGAAGAGACTGCGGAAGCCATGACATTTCCAGTCTGCTAAAACAGTGTGCAAGAAAACTCACAATGCATTTCAGAATCAGTACTGCTAGAAGGTTTTTGTGAGGTTGTAACTTAACTTTCTACTAGGAAAATAGTCCTTAGTAAAATGTCAGTATTTGCTGCTGATCTTTCAAATACCTCCTGTCCCTCTTAAAAATTAAAGAGGGGGACTCTGGGCTGTATTGACACTTATCCACAAGCCCATAATCTGAGGACAGAGTTTACTCCCTCAGTGCAGGTTTGGGCCCATTTCAACTCAAGCCAAGGGCTCAAGACAGCACAAGCCAATCTATATCAGCAATCCTATATCGTCCATATCTCTCTTCCACACAATCCTACCATTTCTCCTCTGCTCCACCAGCACCTGTCCAACACGTCGTTAAACTGAATCAGGGCACCAAGTCAGCAGAAAACATTCACTTTTTTCTGCTGGTTGGCGTTCTGCTGGCTTAGCAAGCTGAACTGGCCTAGCGACGTGTCAAGCAAGAGCTTGTGCCAGCACAAAGGAGAGGCAGGATCACAGGACTACAGATGCACTGATTCTCATCAGCCAAGTCTGTTGTTGAACCAGACTCAGCCAGCAGTTTTTCTGCTAAGCTTTTACAGCAGTAAGAACAACTTAAGGGTCACAAAAAAACTTCTGAAAAACACGCTAACAATTATGGAAAAGGTGCAATTTGAAATTGCCACTTACATCTGTTGCTGCATTACTTTGTTTTTGCATTCCTTCGCTATAGATTATTCCCTTTGGGCTCCATGCTCTTCTATTTTCGTCCCATCTATTCTGCATTACCCTATTTCACGTCAATGAAAAAAGTTTCCCTTACCTTGAGTTTAATACAAATGGCTCAATCTGTGCATGATTCAGAAACAAGTTTGTACCTTTAAAAACTGATATACATATGTTACACTAAAAAATTTCAACTTGTTGATCAGAATATGCCCTGGATAACTAGGCCTGCCAGTAGGGTTTTCTTTTTTTCCCCCCTCTAAAAGATACTTTTGCCTACTACCTGCATTGAAACAGATACACCCAGAGGTTACATCTTAAGACACTGTCTGGATTAACAAGGTGCCGTACATGAAAGCTTCTCAATACCACTGTTCTAAATAGGGATGCGGCTAATGCTGCAGAGTCAGCATTATCACAGTTGCCTTCCTACTTACTAGTTATTCAGCATGCACTCTTGGACCTAATTTTCAGGGCTGTGACTAATTCAAAGTCATTCAGATTTCAAGGGAGTTTGTGGCTGCAGACTGTCCTAAAAATACCCTCAATCTCAAGATCGAGGGGGCAATGAAGACCAGAAGCCTCTGGCGTTATGGTAAGCTACCAGGCCTAGACCAAAACTTGATGCCAAACAGTACCCAGCTTCCATCAGAAATGACACTCATTCCACATGATGAAGATAGCACATCCAGGGCAGGTAAAAAACCCAATCACAAGACTCAAACAGAATTTCCCACACTTTTGATTTAACCTGTCATTCTTTCCTATAATAATATCATTAGAATCTAAAAACTACTTTCATTACATTAATCAAGGAACACAAACGTATTTGCTATCTTATGACTTGGATCTACACTGAAGTCTGTCATAATGTGTCCCAAATATGTTTTGTTAATTCTCTACCCATAAATTTATCTGTACCATCTCTGCTAGAATTCTACTGTTAGCCTGAGCAAAGACATAGTACTCACGCTGAGGTAATGGCACGGTATCGTTCCTGTCCTGCAGTATCCCAGATCTGTGCTTTTATCGTCTTCCCATCCACCTGGATGCTCCTGGTAGCAAATTCCACCCCAATGGTGCTCTTACTCTCCAGATTGAACTCATTGCGTGTGAAACGTGACAGAAGATTACTCTTCCCAACTCCAGAGTCTCCAATCAACACAACTGAAAGAAAAGACATTGTTTTAAAAATTGATTCTTCATACCAGAATTTACACAGTGCAGTGGTGCTACCTGGCTGCTATGTTGCCTTGCAGGCAGGCCCCAGAGRAGTTGTGCAGCCAGATAATCACAGGAGAAAGTTATGCTGACAACACCTCAGACTTTACTACTCACAGCTTCCTTCCCCAGCCCCAAAACAGCCCCAAGCCTTTTTGTTGCTAGCAGCTGCTCAGTTCCTCAGAGATGGAAATGAGAAATTGCTACAGCGACTGTCAACAGCTAAACATTGCTTTGGAGGCCCCAAGCCACCGCCAGTAATTAGAGGTAACTAGATGTCCCTTGCATACTCGACCTTTTGCAGAGGAAGGCTGCAACCCACATTTTAAGMAGCACTACAGTCAAGAACATGGCCACAGGCTACCTGCCTGATAAGAGCCTGTGTACAGTATAAGCCCACTCTATTTTTATTAAAAAAAAAAAAAAAAAATCCAACACAGTAAGTAAACAATTATTTGCAGTCCCTGTTGGGGTCATACAGGGTGTTTTATTTCAATAATTTAATTCTTAAATATGTTCACCACAAAAAGGGGAAAATAGGAGACATCTGATACTACAAACAAGATACAAAGCAAAGTAGAACTTCATCCAGCAAAACAAGCTCTAGTAGATTGCATGAGAAGTACAAGATGAGCTGAAAATCTCTGCCTCCACACGAGGTGTTGCCATGTTAACAGAAAAATGTTAGTGCACATCTTTAGCACACAAACCCCAGCTTTACTGAAAGGAATTGTGAAACTAAAAGGTACATCTTGTAGCAGGAGTTTCCCCCTACTTTGGGGCTGAAGCCCTCTGCTGATCCCAAGGCACACCTCTTTGCCATTCCTGCTTGAGCAGGCTGCTGCTTCACGCCCAGCCACACTAGACCAGGCTCTCCATGAGACCTTCTCATCAACAACTCCAAAGACAAGATTTGTCATACTAGGTTCTTTACTATGCAGCTAATGCAACTACACACATTTTCTTAAATCCCTATATTACTGACTAGAGCAAGAAATAACTAAAAGGAAACAAGACTAAAAGCAATTAAGCCATCAGCAAATACTGTATCATATATGACTTTCATATTCAATCTAACAGTATCCTGGCTTGAGCAGAAGGAAAGGCAGTCTCAGTGAGGTTTCTTCAACCTTGGGAATATTTCCTGCTTTGGTTCAAAGTACAGATTTGTTGATCTCCTCATTCATACAATCCATTTTTCCTATAGGAAAGCAGACATGGGCAGAAAACATTCCTGAACCCTCCACAACAAATTACAGAAGACTCTTCTCAATACACACTTCCAGAATGAGCTCACCAGCGTTCTCCCAGGGCCAAGGATCGTACTTGTCTTTTAGTGTTATTACAGCTTTTTTTCTGCTCAGGCCATTGTTTCAGGATACGGCTCTGGCAACGCACTGCTCCAGTTCATGTACCTCCCCATCCCTGCTAGCACATCCCCAAACTTCTGCTGTAGCCCTCTGTTACTCTGCTGCGACAGCTCCCGAGCTGCACGGGGAGATTGCTGAAACGCTCCGGACTCCCCCCCCAGCATTTCATCCAGCTGACAGCACAGATAGACGGACAATTGTGCTAGCACAGCTGAACAGTCAAAATACAACAGAGGCAGGAACAGGCAGCCAGTGGATCATGGCAAGGCGCCACAACTCCCCACCCGGGATAGCTTAAATCAGCTCCTCACAGTGCTCTGCCTTCACTGGCAAACAGCCTAAACCATTTTTTAGGGTATGAGAACAGATATATAAAAAAGATTTTATTACGAGTTCTAACTCTAGGATTTTGTTAGCTTTATTTTCCAGACAAACAGTTTTTCATCACTAATTCCACAGGGCATCCCAAGAACGGGCCAAAGGTCACCCATCTTGCACAGTGATCTGCCRGCTTGGAGTAGGCTCTACCCTACAGCAAAGCCCTGACCGCAACCAGAAGGAGGCAAGAACATCCATCACACAAGCTAGACCAGCTTGGAAAAACCCTGAAGCTTCCAACTGTTTCCAAAGGGAGTTACCTTCTCATGAATCTGCAGCTTGAGAAAGCACACCCATCTCCCCAGGTTCTAGCCACCTCCTATCCTCTGGCATTTTAAAATTATCAGCTTTGTGCATCATAAACCGTGCAAATGGCTCTCAGGTCATTAACTCCATCTGTCACAGGAAGAAAATTCAGGGGGTCCTGCACTACTTTAGCTGGTTACTCGCCTCTGCTGCAATCTGGCAGCAAAGCACCAGGCTCCCTTTTACCGGGCTGCTCCACATTCTAGCAGAGCTTATAAGAGAGCATTTTTGAGAAGTTACCTGAACCAATAACCAGCACCAATCATCATCAGATGGCTGTAAGTACACAAGCAAGCCACGCTTAGTGCCCTGTTTACATCCTGAATCGTGGCGCTGCTCCTTCAGTCTTTCCTGATTTTCTCTCTCCTCCACCAGACAGTGCCAGTCTGCAGGTTACCATTCACCACGTTACCTGTCCATCAACGACAAAGCGTTCAGATCTCAGTCACCATCATCACTCTGCTTCCCGTGTCTTGTTAGGCCTCACAACACACAGACCTACAGCCGCCCGAGAAGAGCACAATCCCACCACCCGGACACCTGCTTCATACCTCGGGATCCTGGTACAAAGCAAGCAAAAGACAGAATTAAAAATCCAGGGCAATACATTGTTGGTAAGAAAAAAAAAAAACAAAAAACAGGTTTATGATAGAATTTTAAATACACTAGTTTATTAATCTGGTAAAAATAATATATTCTTTTGAACAATCAAGAAGATTAAGACCCTAGCAGAGACCACATAAGCAGAGTTCATTATAAATATTAAGTACATAAGGCTGCCAGATATTGATGACTAATATGACACTCATTTGTTTTTAATAAGCACAGCCTTTGTTAGGCTTAAGCTCTAATCAGAGTAGTCTAAATTCCCACAAAGGTAAAAGAAAGCTCTTTTTTCTACGGGTGTTTTTTTCCTTCCTTTTTCATGAGCCAGCATACATCTGCACAACCTCAAATTTAATTTTTAAAACAAACACTGATAATAGCTAATCTTCTTGAGAGGAAAATTGATGTGCAGATCACATTTTAATAGGTACAAGGCTTCCAATATTTTAACAACTATTAAAAGGTCATGAATTCAATTCCAGACCCAACCCATTCAAAACTCATCATGAAAAGTTCCTGCTTTTTAACCATCCCAGCTACAAAACTAATTGGGAACAGAGCCCTGAACCGCTGGCTTTGCTTGGGTTACATCACCGAAACGCATCTACGACCAGATCCTCACAGCCTCATTATTCTGCGCAGCTCTGCATACAGAATTCAGCTTGTTCTCCCAAAGGTTGGCTCAGTCATTTTGTTAACAAACAACATTTTGTTGTGATCAATAAAATAAGCAGTGCTGACTGCCAGGATGCACACAGAAGAAAGGGAAATTGGGAATAAAGATAAAGAGGCGCTAGTTTAGCAGAGTAGCTTTGACTATAACCACACTCGCACCCCAGAGTGTCACCAAACCTTAAATTAGTTTTTGCCTGCTGTGTGCTAGACCTGATAAGCCAATAATGTTCGTCTCTCCTGCAGCCCTATTGACATGGCCGGTCCYAAAGCACAAGCTGAGGGACAGTGTGAGCAGTCATTCCTGTGCACGAGAGAACACTAAGAACAACGAGCCAGCTACACACAGAAACTATTGCTACAAACTCCTTGGCCATTTTCACCCCTGAACAACTGTTTTATAAGCGGTATTTCACATGAAACAGACTACCAATAAATGGGGCTCTTTGCCTTTTAAACTTTTCATAAAGCTGATTAATATAATCTATGCTAAATGACAGAAGTTCCTATACAAGCAGTTCCTCATCTTCCACTATATAAAAAAGTAAAAATTGTGATTTTAAAGAAACACTGCATTCAACTGGAGTCATCCTAAATAATATTACAATGCAAGGGTGCAAATTTCTTAAACAAGCACAACTGTAAAAGCTAAAATCAAGAGTCCAACCAAACTGCCTTTGGAAATAGGTGGTAGGGGAAATGGTCAAACCTTAAATTTAATAAAAATAATATTTCCCAGACTGCAACCCTCCTCCACCATTATTTCTACCTCTGACCACTACACGTGCCTGATAGATGGCTTTTGAACTCTCTTCTATGTAGCTAAGAAGGGGCTAAACCAGAAGTCAATCAAACCCCTGGACATTATTTTTTTCATTATGTCAATCCCCGTTAATATTTAATTCCATTATTGGAGGGGGCAGAAGGGGAAGAAAGGGGAGTTGGTCCTACAGCAGAGACCTCATCCCACTTGGTCCCATTTATATTCAATTATTTCTTGCCTAGTCCCAAAAAGCCTAGAAGGAAGGAAGGAAAAGATGAGTAGATAGGGAAGGGGTTTTCTGTGGGTTTGTTTATTTTTAAAATTAAACATCCACACAACTACCCCTACCCAAAGGACAGCGAGAAAAGGACAATTCTCTCCCCCATGTTTCATTAAGTTAAGTGCTACAAAGTATGCCAAGTTACTTTGCAGTATCAATACAACAGCATGGTTCCTGACCAAATGGCTTTAGGTTAAATTTCAATCCAGATAAAATTAAACACGCATTTCAAAGGGGCATAAGTATTTTTAAAGATGAATGCAGTTTTGCCTACCTAATTGACTATTCACAGAAAGAAAAAAAGAAATAAAAATTTTAGGCTTTCAAGTTCCTGGCTATTAAACCACTTGGGAAATAGACGGTGGAATGACTTCAGAAGGAAACTAGTTTAGACCCAGACAGTTTAGCATATTTTTGGAGGCTAGTCTTCTGCTTTATAGGCAGAGAAGAAACAAGGGTTTTTTCCCCCCACTATCTTGAAGACCGTAAAAGAAATACACCAAACAGGCAAATACATGCATAAAATATTTGCAATAGATGAGTAATTGCTCTTTCCTTTCATCAACAAGCAACTGTGGAATCACTGCTGCCCTTGTTAGGGACCAGTACATACAGCGTGCCCCGACACCAAACTCCTGGGAAATTTTCGTGGCAGCAAGCGCACACCCACGCCCCTCCCAGACCACCTGAGCACCCGCAGATGGCAACATTAACCTCGCCTTTTGTAAGAGTGAACTCTTTGGATGAATTAAGGGTTTCAGCCATGCTACCACAGGAGACCAAGCATAAAACAGGTTGGGAAACACGAAGGTGAACGTTTTACACCCATCTGCGCTATTCCTTAGGCCTCAAAGGCAGAATTGTGGGACGCTCCGGGAAAAAGGTCAGCCCGAGCATCTTTACACATGCAGGACACCGTCCTGCAGCAACCTTTACACATGCGAGACATCAACGACAATGAAAAACACCTGAGCCAGCACAAGAGGAGCAGCACTAACTCCACCCAGCAGTTATCTATTTTCTCACACAACCCCTGCACGCAGCTGCTGGACAACCCAAAATGTCACAGGTATGGGGACAGAAGTACTAAAATAACCCCAGGCAAAGCCAAACACCACCATTAAGCTTCCTGGCTTCAGCTATTAGTGTTCAGTCAGCAGCCTGTGAAGGAGTTCTCCATTGAAGCTGAAGTTCTTTCAGCTCCGGCCGATACCGGGGGTGATCTCTCGGGCGACCCACGCCAACGGCACCACCGCCGGGCACAACCCCCGGCTCGAAGCCCACCCCCCCTCCAGCCCCCGGCCCAAGCCCCGAACCTGTCCCCCATCCCAGCCCCTCCGGGGCCGCACTCCCAGCGCGGCCCCCGGGGATCACAACCGCCCGGCTACCAGCGCGCAGCCCCCGCCGCGGCGGGGCGGGGAAGGCCCGCGGGACTCCCCCGCCGCAGCCCGGCAGCGAACCCGGTGCCGGGCCCAGCCGGGCCCCGCCGCGGCCGGGGGCGGCGGGCACTACCCGCAAGGCCGCCCCGCGCACAAAGGCCGCGGCGGCCGCCCCGGCCCCGGGGCAGCGCGGCCTGGCGGGCCGGGCCCAGCGCCGCCGCGGGCCCGCCGAGGGGCGCGGCCGCCCCGGCGCGGTGCGGCCGGCGGCGGTACCTTTGAAGAGGTAGTCGTACTCGTCGTCGCGGGTGCCCATGGCGATGGCGGCGCCGACCCTCTGCCTGCCAGGACCGACCGCGGCCCAGCCGGGGGGGGGGGGGCCGCCCCCCCCCCCCCCCCCGGGTGCCCATGGCGATGGCGGCGCCGACCCTCTGCCTGCCAGGACCGACCGCGGCCCAGCCGGGGGGGGGGGGGCCGCYCCCGCCACCGCCGCCTATCAGCGGCCGCCAGAGCCCGCAGGAGGCGGGCGGCGCGCCAGACCCATCAACGGCGCCCAATAGACGGCGGGCGCGCCTCTGACTGGCGGGCGACGCTGTCCAATCGAAGGAGGGCAGCTGGTGAGGGGCGGTGCTTGGGTGCCTGAGCCGGGACCCTGCGAGACGAGGCGGTGCCGGGGCCCGGGTTGGGGCGGGGCCTGGGGTGGGAGGGGCGGGGTTTGGTGGATGGGCGGGGTCTGGGGGCGGGGCCTCGGCGGGATGCGCAGCGCCGAGCACCGCCCGGCCGCGGGGTAGAAGGCACGGGGGGGGGGGGCGGGGTGTCCCCTAAAACCACCCCAAGCGGTGCTTGGCTGCAGTTCAAAGCCATTGTGCCCTGCGTGCCCCTGCTTTGCTTTTCTCTTCAGGCCGTTCCCTGGGCTGGGGCAGATCCTGCCCCACACAGCGCTCAGGTCTCACCTTCCTGTGCCAAATACCAGCTGAAAAAGCTGTTCTGGCAAAAAAAGTCCCACACGGTGACACAACTTGTTCTAGGAAAACATTTCCCCTTTTTTTTTCCTGGCTTGAGGCAATTTCCTGAATGAATCAGTGGTAACAGCATAAGGCCGTTTCGCCACTCTGGGAGCGCCGGTGGCTGCGTTGGCTATGAGCAGGATGTCCTTCGCCTTCCCGACAGCAGAACTGTGGCAATTCATCCTGCGAGCGCAGCCCAAGCTGCAGGGCCAGCCCCAAAGAGCCACTCGGAAAGCCAAGGGATGTCCCCACTGTGTTGGTGACCTCCCTTCCAGCATTCGCCCTACACAACGTGCCCTTGGGCAGCGTGTGCACACCGGCGGCGCGTCCGCTGGTTTAATGCGTTTGATTTGTGGTTGTGACAAACCCTCATGGGGGACACGACGGCTCCCTCCCTTCTCTCTCTTGTGATGTGCAGGGAAACTCGCTCTGCTCATTAAACGGATTTCTCGCTTTCCTGGGCTGTGTTCACCACGGCTCGTCTGCCCTACTTTCCCCGGAGGAGTCTTTAGCCAGCTAAAGGATTAGTGGGTCTCCAGTATCACACGGGAGCAAGGCTGAGACAGTGGGGAGGAAAAAGATGGCTTTGGACTTATTTTTGCCAGCCTTGGGAGATGCTCAACGCGTGAGCGGGGTCGGCAAAGGGGGAGATGGTGGTTCAGACCCTCCGGGCTGTGTGGCAGGCAGGATCGTGGTTTCTAAGGGGTGCCATTTCGCAAAAAACAAGTGCTAATAAATGTGTGGGAGCATGCGAAGAGGCAGCACCCAGACTAACAGCTATCTGTCGGCAGGGGTATCCAGCTTCTGCTCAGTGAAAATCATTCTTTTTCTGAACCAGGCTCTGAAAATGGGATGAGAAACAGAGCATGCTGCAAACACATTGCAATCCCACTGCCGTGCTGGGAAACAGCATCTAGGCATTCCCATTGCATATCAGGCAATGGAAGCAGCTGGGAAGGAAAGCCAAAAATTCATAGAACCGGGGGTCTAGGGAAGATGCCAACTCCAACCTAGCAATGGATTGGGCCAGTTGCTCCTCTCTGACAGACAGCGGTTGCTGAAGAAGCGGGGAGGAAATCTTTCTTTTCACCTTTTTGTTGCAGTTTTGGTACTCAGCATGGGGCATTGGACTTTTAAATCTTCCCATGCCGAAGGGAGTTTTAACAAGCAGGATCTGCAGGAAGGCATCATCACTTTCTCCTGTTGATGCTGTTCGTATCCCTGCAGGACCACAGCAAACGGCCCTGTTGAGTAATGACTAGAGCATGCCCAGGGATGTCGAGCATCCAACCAATGAATAGTTAAATAGCATCAGGAGGAGCAAAGCTGGAACATGTTGGATGCAGAATCTCCTGGGAAAGGGACTTATCCCATGCTGAGTTTCCCACACCTGATAATGCCGCATCCAGTGAGTGGCTGGGTGAAAGGAGGGAGAGGAGGGTGGGTCCTTGCTGGTCTTGCAAATGAGGCCTTYGCTTCCCTCGCTTTGTTCTGGTTAAAATGGGCACAGCAGAAGTAAAACGTCTTATTTTCATTATCACAAGTAGCTTAATTGGTTCTGAACTGAATATTGGGTATGCAGGGGTGGGGGTGGGTAAAAAAACCCCAAAACTGTTTTTTATCGGTTTGGATGGAAATCACTTTCTTCTTTTCTTCTTCCAATGCCTGGGAATTGTTGCCATAAGTTTTAAAGAGCAATATACGATGGAGGCATCCTCGTGAGTGCCATCCAGCTCCGAAATCCCTTGGGGTAGTGTTTTAACATGGGCTGCAGGGAGTGAAGATGATGACTTGGTGTTAGAGGAGGGATGCGGAGTGAAGCATGAGCCTGGAGTCCCCATGTTCTTCGCCCTCAGGAGTCCCCCAGGCTCATGATATGTTTTGCATTGGAGAATTGGTGTCGGTGTCACCAAAACCAGCCACGTGTCACCAGTTGCTGACAGGGCAATGCATTTGCAGACCCCTTCTGGAAATCCCATGTGTGTCCTCGAATTGGTCGCAGGCCATCAAGCCTCAGGCAGCAGAGGTCTTACAAGCCCCAAATATTTTCTTAAACTATGCTGGGGCACACACCCTTAAAAGCAGACAGGCCTATGCCATCTGCTTCTTTTTTTACATGATAAAAACTTGCTCAAAATGGTCACCCAAGATGCTCCCTCTTGTCCTGAGTGCCTCAGCCCCTGCGGTGCCCCAGGGCGTAGCTGCCTGCCTGGGATGCTTGAGCCAGGAGTTCCCCTTCCCACCCTCTTAGTGGGATCTGGTCCTCTGGGTGTCTGTGAGCACCCTCAAGGGAGCCACCTCAGAATACTCTGCTTGGGAGGTGTCCCTGGTAAGGGTGCGGGTGCTTGCAAAGCCGTGCCAGACACATCCACGGGAAACTTGAATTGTGCTCGATGCTGCTGAGCTCCAGCAGAAGAGCTGAAGTTACTGGGAGGGCTGGGAGAATCCTAATGCCCCAACGTCCGCCAGGCACCACGAGGCATTTGGAGCAACGGACAGCTTTGAGAGCATGACTCTTGCTGGCAAGGCCAGGGGTGGGGGGCCAGGCTGGGGGGTGCCTGGGGAGTGTCG
This sequence comes from Phoebastria nigripes, assembly GCA_035582835.1. Classification (NCBI taxonomy): domain Eukaryota; kingdom Metazoa; phylum Chordata; class Aves; order Procellariiformes; family Diomedeidae; genus Phoebastria; species Phoebastria nigripes. The sequence continues at coordinate 539,588 of JAYKAV010002628.1, read as the reverse complement.
ATGGGTGGAGAACTCGTCTCTTGTTATTAATTTGCTGTTTCTTGGCTTTGCACCATGTTTCAGATTCAAGCGGGGGTTTGCCAATTTGCCTTTTTTGTTTCGTTGTGGTGCTCTGCGATGGCCGTACTGGCAGTGGGGGCTCGGGGCAATGCCTTTGGCCTTCCCCCTCCAGTGTCTCAGTGCCACCAGTGCAGGGGGCTCAGCCCATCCACCTGAGCTGGTGCAGCTCTGTGTATGCACAAACACCTTCTCTTTTTGCCAAACTTTGCAAAGAGCAATTTGGATTCTGCTGTTGTATAGAAATGGGGTTGAGGCCCCACTGTTGGATCTCCTGGCGGTTGTTTCTGCCATTCAGATGCAGGTTGGATTTGGAGGGGGCTCTGCGCAGTGGGTCGGGGCTCTCCTCGCTTTCTGGGGCCACCAAATGCAGCTGGGTCGGGATGTCGGTACCTGACGTGCAATGTCTTCTTGATCTAACAATGGTCTGAGAGAACCCTCGGGTCCAAAGCAGCTGTGGTTCAATCTGTTTCCAAGCTCCACATTGAGGCATGCGCCAGCCCTGTGTCAACCCACTGGACCACAGCCCCAGGCTGTCCCGCAGCTCTCCTGGCCCCAAAAAGCCCGGTCCCACCACGTCCAGACCCCACAGCCTTTAGCTGCCCAGCATGTGCTGAGCTCGGACCCCATCACCACCTTCAGCACGCAAAACGAGCAGCAGCCCTTTTTTCCAGCTGCTCGGTGAGGTTTTGCTGGGAGGACTCGAAGCCCTGGGTGGACCACCATGTCAGGAGCTGCTGTGGGGCCACAGGCTGGCACAGCACGTCACGGCCTGTATGGGAGTGATGGCCTATTTTGGGGAGCAGCGGCATTTTGTAACCCGAAGGATATTTGTGCTTTTTGGCAGCGCACGGTGCCGTTTCTCTCGCTGTCGCTGGAGGGAGCCGCCCCATCCTTCACCGGGCTCCCAGATGTTACGACAAGCTGCAGTTCAAGTAGTTGTTAAAAATGAAGGAGCTGGAGGATTCCAGGGGGATTTCAGGTGAAAACAGACACCCAAGACTGGCCTCTTCTGCAGAGGGACCTTGGAAGGGCCCCGGGACGCCACATGCTCCGGCATGGGACCTATGGTCTAGGGGCATGGGGTGACATTGACACTGATGGGACGTGGAGACTTACATGGCAGAACAGGGTGAGACCGAGACACAGAAGAAAGCAGCAGCTGTAGCTCCCAGCCTAGGCAAGATTTGGGGCATTTAGCCTTCCCCTGGCTGGTGTTTCGTACTGGCTGGTGTTGTCCTCCGGGCACCTCCTGTAGATGCTGAAGATCAAATGCACCGCTGGGGAGCAAGCCCCAAATCTGCCAAAAAAATCCCTGGCAATGAATTAATACAGCATAGCTCCTTCACCAGTTTCTATTCGATGCATAAAAACCACCTTAGTCTAATCACTTTAGCATCCAGACTAAAACATGGCACCTGCTGGTGCACCCAGGGACTAAACAAGCTTTGAATTAAGCAAATGGAACATTAAAAATGTATTTCTGAATGCAAGAGTGAGCAGGCAGATAGCGCAGAGCCAGGTATAATGGGCTATTTGTGCAATTGTGCTTGGGGCTATCATTAACCCCAGGTTTTTCCCAAGGGAAGGAGAACAGATACAGGAGCTGGGGCCATGTTTAGGTACATCAGGTATTTATACGCTGCTCTAGGGGACTAGAGCAGTCTCTTGTCTCTTCCTTCTGCAATGAGCAATTTTTGTCCCCCTTCCTTGACCAGCTAAAGAAGCACTCGCTACTTTCTCCAGCTCCAGTATCAGGCCACATCTCTGGGATCATGAGCACAGCTGGAGTTTACCCCCATCATCTTCAAGGCTCCCACTCCATCCCCAGCTCATTTCATTCCTACGTATGTAATCATTCCCCAGATGTTGCAATAAATGCTTTTGGAGATGACTATGCATGTATGGTACGAGCAGGTAAAAGGCTACTACTTATTGGGACCTGTCCTGATCAGCTCTGACTTTAATCCGTCCAGATAATTCAGACCTCGGCCTCTGCTCATGTTCAAGGAGTTGGCACAGGGTTTCCCAGCCAGCTACAAGGAATATCTCCCCGGTGCAACCATCTGCCATCAGGGAATAAGAAAAGCCAGCTCATCATCACTTGTAAACTTGCTGCCACAGGGCCTGATTTCGAGAGGAAAAAGAAATTTAGAGTCCATAAACTTCAAACAGACTAAAAACTACTGCTGGGGATTTATCTCAGAGCGCTCCATAAGGCTACAGCTGAACATTGAGGCCAGAAGGAAGCATAGTGCTCAGGTCAAACTCCCAACAAGTGAAGTTTCTGAATCCAGAGTCCTCACATAGCTCCCACACATCTTCTATTGGTAAACCATCAGGCAAATAATCCAGGTGGGACAGTTACAGGCTTGTTTTTATTAAAAGACATCTTCAGAAAAGATATTTTAGTACAAAAAAAAGTTTAAAATACACAAACTACAGTTGCTTTTTTTCCCCAGCATCAACATTTATAAATTACACCACATTGTTATTAACACTGCATTTAAATATGGAAACAAATTAAACCAGGAAATTCATCAACAAGATCCAACATCCTACAAATGACTATATACAATATTTAGCAGCTAGGAGCTCTAGCACAGTAGTCAATATGACTTCAATAGGGCGGGATGCTTGGGAAGCCCCAAGACGACAGCTTGGCCCGTAACAGTTTTTGGGGACCTGTTCTGCCCACCCCAGACACCCCCCCCAAAGGCAGAGGTGATGCTGTACGCCAAGGTACACACCTGACAAGGCGGTGTGGCTCTTGCAGAGAAACCCTGTTGTCCCCTGGCCCTTTAGAGCAAGTCTTGGAGCATGCATGCGGGATGGTACTATTCACTCTGCAAAGTTTGGGGAGTCTGTTGGGAGAAGGCAGCCCTCCAGGCTTCAGGGGGATTTACAGCTGACAGCAGGGCTGGTCCTGCCCAGGGACAGTCACTGCTCTGTACCTGTGCTGTCCTAGTGCTCATCCTAACCACCCCCAGCCACACTGATAGGCTCCAGACAGAGCTTAAGACTCAGCCCTCCAGGATCTGGCCCTTGTGCAACCAGCTGCAGGATCCCACCCATCGTCTCCTGGAGCTGGAAGCGGTCTCCCCAGCTCCCAGCAAATTCCAGCACAGTCAGAAATACAAAGCCGTGGGGGCCAGGGAAGCCAAGTGAGCCTGAGGTCCCCTTCTGCACAGGGTGTCCTTCAGCCTTCCCACCAAAACCCATATTCTCAGTGGGTTGAAGTCACTGGAGCAGGGGCTACGCAGATGGAGCTGCCCGAGGGTCACTGCCCCACGGCACCAGCAGGGGAAGGAGGCTCTGGGGGCTTTCACAGGAACACACATAGGACATCATTTGGGAACAGCAGTGAGAGACAGGACACAGCGAGGCTCCGTACCCAACGCTTGGGTCCAGGGTAGCAAAACACTTCACGTGCTCCCTTTCCCCCCAGCCCCAGCTCATCAAAACCAGCACAGAAGTGTTCAGACACGACAGAAAGCACCAGACAACTTGAACTTGCCGCAGCAGCACATGGCAGGTTGGAAGACCCTTGTGCATGCTCTGGAGGTGGATCTCCCTGCTGGTGGCTCCTCTTCTGGTTTGGGAGCTCCCATGCAGGGGTTTCAGCAACATGGAGCTGTTTTACTTATAGTGAGGAGCTGTGTCATGCCACTAAAGGGCTGCTAACCAAGAGAAACGCTCCTCGGGGGACTTCCCGGGGAGGGTGGGTTTGTTTTCTGTAAACACCAAGTGATGGAGCTCAGCTCTGTACTCCGCAGAGAAGGTCAAGTCTCAAGTGGCAGCTTTACGGCTCTGCTTCCAGTGCTGCAGGTTGGATTTTCATGGTGGTTGACTTCAGCGGGTAGTACCTGCCTTTCCATGTCTTCCAGAAGATGCCCTGCTTGCGCTCGTGCCTCTGGCGGGGGATGGAGCGGAAGTACTTCCCATTGAGGTTGGCATGGCCACAGGTGCTGAACCACCAGCCACCTACCAAGGCAACACAGAAGCAGGTTTAACCCACAGCATTTCCAGACAGAAAACAAACCCAGGTTCAAGGCAGCTGCTGCCCCCATTTTCCCCACTTTTCCAGGGCTTCGGGACCTTACAAGACCACCTCGTACACACTGGAGGAGTCCCATGCACTGGGAAACCTTTGCACAGATCCTATATGACTTCAGGATGCATCTACAAATCCCTGCTGCTCTTTCTTGCATGCAAAACCCCCTCAAACCCTTCAGCAGCCCCATCTCAGGCCTGGGGACTGGCCTCTGCTTTGCTTGAAAGGTTTCCAAGCAAGGTGACAGCCAGCAAAGCTGTTACAAAGACAGATGCTTGGGCCAAGACCTGAATCATGAACCCCTCCTGGTTTCAGCTTCCCTCCTGGTTCCCTGCACAGCTCCTCCCAGRGATGTAGCTTTCCCGGGGAAGCAGGGGACAAGGCAGGCTCAACACCAAAGGGGACTAGTCCTGCAGGGTCACTGTCCCACTCACAGCCACCACCAGACAGCGGAGGGCTGAAGGGGAAGTGCATGCCACTGGGAAGGAAGAGCTCGTACTGACCTGAGAGGTGTTTGGCACAGTTTGTGTCAGCTTTGAGGTCATGGTCGCGATCCCGAGTGGAGAAGGGCAGCTGCCTGAAGTCCCCGATGGCGTTTTCCAGCTCTCCAGACAGAGGTCCCAGTAGGTTGAGCGTGTAGGCTGTGCTCTCATCACCAAGGCTGAAGACAAACTGAACCACCTGGGAATTTCCCTCCCAGTCGTCCAGCTCAATCAGGAGATCGTATCTTCCCTCTTGGACGAGGTGATGTATCTTCTCCAGGCCCAGCCAGAAGTCACCTAAAACAAGACACACTGCATTGGCTGCAGGGACACAAACATGCCATGCAAAGCAGACTTGTGAACAGGCTCCAGAGACAAACGGGGACAACCCAGGACACTGCAGCATTTAAATCGCTGTCTGGCACCTGCAGGACAAGTCAGGAAGACCAAGGACTCTTGCTCTGCAAGCAGTGTCCCCCCCTCCTCAGCCCAATGCTGTGCTCCAGCACATAAAGATCTCCAGGGGCCAGCAAGGGGGAATAACTTGTGCTAAGATATCACTTATCCCACGATAAGAAGATAGACACCGTCATCCACCTACCACGAAGGTCTCCAAAGCCATTCTTGTAGGCATCCCAAAGCTGGTCAAAGTCCACAGACCCATCTGTGCGCCTCTGGATCACTGTCCAGCCACCTTCTACGGGCAGGGAAAACATGGTCATTTGGGGTTACCATTTGCAAGACCACCGTGCAAAGCGCTGCGGGACATCTCCACTGCTTTACCTGTGGTCATGTCACAGTAGACTTTGAAAGGCTGAGACCCTGCAGGCTGCACCTGGAAAACACCGCTGCTTTGCTGCCCGGCCAGAAAGAGCTGGTGGCAATCCTCTGGGAGCTCTGCAGGGGAAGGAAACAGCCATTGAGGAGATGGCCCCAAGTCCCACTTCCTCAGCAGGTTGCTCCTACCATGGCCTCAGCACTTGCAGCCCTGGCCACAAGCCCAGCCAGCTGTGCACAGCGGTGGCTGCGGCTTTGGACACGTGCTGGAGACGATGGCCCCCAACTTCAGCGTCTTTAAACGCTGTGACCCCGTATCTTCCCATTTATCCAAACAGCTCCTTAGGCTTCCGTCCAAGGCAGAAGCCAGGCATTGGGCCAGGCTGGGGTGACCTAGGCTGGAGAGCACGGCTCCCCATCAAGGAGAGACAAGGAGCTTCCCAGCTCCCTCCACGCCTGTGGCAGGCAGGAGCAGCCCGTTTGGGGTGGGGTAATGCCAGGGGCAAGCATCCCCATCCCACCCTGAGGCTGGAGCAGTCTCAAAGGGCCTCAGGGGCAGAAAGAAACCCCAAGTCCTGACATCAAGAAGGCGCCTGAGCATCCAGCGCATGACCTCTTGCTCCCAGCAACTGTGGTGGCCCCAGCCAGACGTCCCGCTGGGCAACCTGCCACCAGCAGGCATGGGGCCAGGCTGGGGTGACCCTTTTGCCCAAAACACACCGACCGGGGCAGGGAAGGAGTGGGTGGACCACAGGGAGCCCCAGCTCATTGCATGAGTGGATTGCCCGGGGTGAGGCCACCCCCCAGCTTGCCCCCCCTCCATCCCCATGCCGGCCGGGCTCCCACCTCTCCTTCCGCCCCTGTGGGGACTTTGCCCAGAGCTGCCAGCAAAGCACCGTTTCAACAGTGCTGATAAAAGTCCATCCAGGAACCACCACCCGCAGCACTCGGGGAGAGACGGGGGGGAAAAACCTGTTACAAAACCTGAGTCAAAAGGCCGCAGGAGGATGTGCAGGGACTTCAGCCCCTGGGCTGTCGGCGCAGTCAAGGGGCTCTTTGTCAGCCGGGACAGGTGCCCCCGTCACCCCCAGACAAAGGGGGTCTGTTCTCCCCGCACGAGGGTGGGATGGATTTTGGTGGCTCACAGCTGCTGCCAGCACGACCCCAAGACAGACGGGTGAAGAAACCTAAAGACAAGCCTCAGTCTGTGCTGGGGTGCTGGCTGCCCCCGCAGCCCCCCCATGGGGTCCCCCTTGCAGTGGCTGCCCCCGGGGTCAGGGCTGGCACCATGATCCAGGGCAGCAGCGGGGAGAGGGGCCTCCCCCACAGCCGCGGGGCTTTGCATGGGGCTGGAGAGAAAATGGGGCCTTTGAGCTGTCGAGGGCAAGAGCAGCCCCCACGGGGCATCGCCCCCTACCCCCGTCCTCGCTGGGCACCCAGGGAGCCCTGATGCTGCGTCGGGGTGAAGAGCAGAGCCACAGCTGGAGGAAAGGTGAGAGGGGGACCCAGGGGATGGCAATGTGACACCTGCCACCACCTTTCACCCATTTCACACACACCACCCCCCCCCCCCCCAGACCCCTCCAGTGAACTTTCTCCTCCTTGGCACAGGCAGCCCCTCTCCCACCGCCTGCAGCCAGCACGGCTGGACTCGCGCTGCCATTGGCATCCCTCACACCCCCGGGCCAATGCCAGCGTGGGACTGGTGCCACCAAGCCCATCACTGCACCCACGGGACAAGTGTGTGGCCCTGAGCCCTTCCCCAAGCCCGTGCACACATGGATTGAGGGCGAGCATTTTGCACGAAGGATCAAAAACACACAAAGCCACCCAACACTGCATGGAGGCCAAGTGCATCCCCGATAGCCCCACTTTCTAAGTGAATGCAGCCAGGGAAGCCAAACAAGGCTCAGGGGAAGGAAAACCCACAGCCTGACCCCACAGCTGCAGCAACCCCAGTTCATAAGCACAGCAGCAGGGAGGTGCTGGAGGCTGCTGGGCTCGCCCGGCCTTGCAGACCTCGCCTCCTCTCCCACCTTATCTCCTAGCATCAGTGGGACAGTGTCCGGGCAGATGCTCAATGGTCCCAGCGTGCAGAAGTCAACCCCATCCCTGTCTGTTTTTTTTCTGGGCCCTGGCCACACTCACTGCACTCAGATATCTTCTGTTTTCCTGGTGCAACAGGGACTTTCAAGCAGCTGAATGAGATGCAGCTGCTTGAACAGCCTCAGCTCAATCTTTTTGTTTGAGGAACACGCTCGTTAGTTCCAGTTCATGTTACACATCCGTATGGCACCAGCAGAACAACAAGACCTCCTGGCTGCTCTGGATGTTTTTCTTTCCCTCCCCCTTTATTTAGCCAAACAAGACGGAAGAATCAACAAGGCTGGCTGGAGCTGCCCCAGGCATGGCACCGTATTTAGCCAACAGGATCTCCAGGCATGACAGGAGGTCACCAACCTGGGATAAACACCCTTTCTTGCAGATAGCAGGGCATGCCTGGAGCTGTTTGCATTGCCTCCCCCTCACCCTCCCCAACCCAACCCAATTATTTTGGAGTCCCAGCACCACGGGGAGAGAGCGAGCGGGGCTCTACCTTTCCCCTACTCGGCCGGCTGCCAGAGAGCGCAGGCTCTGCCTAAAGACGTGATCCTCTTTCTGCAAGTGATTAAACCTTTCACTCTCAGGGCTGCTTCAAGCCTTCAACTTTCACACGCTTGGCCCCGTGCCATCTCTGGCCTGAAAAAACTTGTGTTCACTGGATGCAAATAAAAGGGTCTTTCTGGAAGGGCTGCTGGTGGAGTTCATCGCTGCTCCCCGGGGCCGTGCCGGCACTGCGGCTCTGCCTGATAATAGGCAGGGAGCCGCCGGCACAAGCCTTCCCGACGCTTGCCTGCTCTAAAAGCAGCCACAAACCTCCCCAGGCAGAGGGCACAGGGCTGGCCCACCAGATATTGTGTGCTTTAAGATTTGCCAGAAAACTCACTCGACTTGCTAATGAGAGGAAGCCAATTTGTTTTCTGTCAGTGATATCAACATCAGGGATTACGCAAGAGAAGGGGGAGCTCACAGCTCAGCTGGGTGGGAGGGAGTCAGGATGCCCAGGGCGCTGGGGATGCTCAGGGCCTTCCCATCGAGGACAGTGTGGCATGAGAAGGTGCTGAGCTCTTGCACACCCCGCCTCGCAGCATCCCCAGGTGCTGTGGGCCCTCGCTGCCTCCCACCGTGCTTCACAAGGGTTGCTGCACCCAGCACCCATCAGCCAGCGCAGAGCCAACAGCACAGCCTACATCTGCCACCAGTAGGTAGCAAAGTCCCAAACCCATCTCCCTGCACCCCACTTTCAGCAGAACCTGAGAGTGGAGCAGGGTAGTTGGACTAGTCGGTTGGACTAATGACCTTTAAAGGTCCCTTCCAACCCAAAAGATTCTAGAATTCTATGACACAGTACTGAGGGCAAGTCACAAAGAGTTGGGAAAAGACGGGGGGAAAGGTTTTGAGACAGTTTTCTGGCTCACTAGTGCTGCTCTGACTGAGGGAGACCTCACGTAGCCCCACTGCAGGCTGGCCAGCCCCACCGAGCCGAACACTAGAAGGAGTTTGGAACCACGCATCCCATCTCTCCCGTTGTCCGCATTGATTCTGCAGCTCTTTGTTCTGCCCACCCAGCTTTCAGGCACACCGGTGACAGCTCCAGGCTCCACATACCAATTAGCATGTGTTTTCCCATAGCTACTCCTGCATTAAGCCCTGGGCAGGATTTCCCCATGCATCCTCACCCTGCCTGGTTTCTGTTTGGCTCACACTGGACATCCCCAGACAGCTGCACAGATGGAGCCAGCACCATGATTTAGCTGACATAACACGAGAGCAGCTGCTCCCAGCCAGCAAACCCTGCGGGGACACCAGTTCCTGTCCGGGAGGGAGGCTGCAGGACACAGCACAGCTGGGGACACCCGCTCTGCTGCCCTTCGCTCTGCGGGAACTCCTCTAGCCCCCTTGCCAGCAGAGAGGATGCTCCAGGCAGAGCCAGGAGCTCCAGAAGCAGCATCCACTCGCCTGCTCTGGTACACGTTTTCCAGCACTGTGAGTGTCCGGTGCCTTCACTGCCCGGGCATTTGCTGCAGCTCAGCACCTTCCGCTAAGGATAGTGCAAGCTGAGGCACTTGTCTTTCATGTATGAGCCCTAGATATGAGCCAAGGGAGACAGGCACACAAGGATCTAGCTCTCCTCTCATGGTCCAGGGCTCCCTAACCCTCCCCTCCACCAGCAGACAGACTGAGAAGCAGACCCTGCCTGGTAAAGTGAGAGCAGGTGAACAAGAGTTAACTCCAAGGAGCAGAGATCCTCCTTTCCTGCCTGCATTCACCCCCCCACACACCTGCCAATCCTCTTTGACAAATACCTGCTAGCGGCATTTCTCCGCTCCCCACTGCATTCTTAATATCAAGCAGAAAAATTCCTCTTAAATCCTTAAATTCCTGCTGGACTTATACTGATCCAGAAGGCTAGGATCCTGCCTGTGCTCCAGGTCCCCCCAGTCTGGCCAAACTCCCAAGCTCTGGTTTTGCGAGCAAATCTCACATCCTGACTCAGGACAACTGAACCTTTTGTTTCCAAATGGTTGCAACTGCTGCAGGTTTGCTCTGGCGTGGAGGAGCGGGGCAGCACAGGCAGATACTCACTCTGCGTCAGCACAGGCTCCCCACTAGCGTTCTGGCTCTGGTTGGTGAGGCTGAGGCTCTTCTTCAGGTTTATCTTCCACTTCAGAGACTGTGTTTTGTTGTCCTTCAGGTGTAAGGGGATCAGTAGATTGACCTAAAAAAAAGGCACAAATCAGAATGATTTCATCTTGGCTCATTTTCAACACTGGTACTCAGGGGAACTGATCGGCCAAGGCACCAGCTGCTCCCCTGTGACTAGAGCTGGGGCTGAACTTGCCCAGAAACCTCAAGGAATAGGAGATAGCAGAGGCTGGCAAAGCCAGAAATGACTGTGGTTTTTCACACCCATGCGAACGAGTTTATTCTACAGATAACTCAAAGGAAGAGCCCAGAGAGGCTCTGTTCCCACACCAATTCCTCCTATTGCTCTGTGCAAATACTCAGAAGCTTGCAGTTTGCCACTCTTGCACTGACACTGCGGCACAAGGACCAGAGCCTTTTAGGGTCCCCAAAGCCAGGCAACAGCAGCTCAGCCCGTTCTCCTGTCAGCAGAGCGCTGTGCCAGCTGGGCTGCCAGGGTGGTTCATGCTGGGGTCCCTGCAGGGTGCAGGACCAGGCTGCAGTCCCGTAGCTGCAGAGCGGGACGGGAGCTCACCTTGCTCTGCAGGCTTTTAATCTGCAGATTCTGCTTGTCCAGCTTGTACTGCTGCTGCTTGATCTTCTGCAAGAGCTCCTCAATTCGCAAGTTCTGCGCATCCATCAGGGACTGCGGGGAGAAGAGTCAGGTGAACCCCGCAGCTCTGGGGAGATCCAGCTGTGCTGCACATACCGCACGGAGCCGGGTGGGCCAGTCCTCCCGGCGGGGCTGATCCCCACGTATGCTCCCGGTGCCCCCAGGACCATCAGGTCCCCACACCGCCCTCCCGAAGCCGATCCCCACCCGCTGCTTCCAGTGCCCCGGGAGGCTCGGGTCCCCCCGCACCCCTCCAGGCTGCCCCCCGTGTCCCGGGAGGGCTGCTCCCCACAGCTGCCCCCTTCCAGCCCCTCCCGTTGCCCCGGGAGGGTCGGGTCCCCCATCGCTCTTCCCGCGGCCGCCCCCGGGAAGGCAGGGACCCCTCCCCGCTTCCCCCCAGGTCGCTCCCGGTGACCCCGCCGGGTCGGGTCCCCCCCGGTCGCTGCCGGCGCCGGGGCGGGTCCCCCCGGCGCTGCGGGCGATGCTCACCTGCAGCGCTCCCAGGTCCTTGCCGCTCTGGTTATCGGCCGGCCGCGCCTGCAGCGCCTGCCGGACGCGGCCCTCCAGCTGCTCCAGCCGCCCCTGGATCTCGGCTTTGTCGGCCGCCACCTCCTCCAGGCGCTGCCGCAGAGCCTCGGAGAGGTTGAGGAGCTGCCGGCCGCGGCCCTCCAGCTCCCGCACGCTGGCCCGCAGCCGCTCGCCCCGCTCCTGCGCCTCCCGCGCCTGGCGCAGCAGCCGCCCCATGGAGCTGTTGTGGGCGCTCAGGCGGCTGCCGAGCTCCCGCATCTGCCCCTTGGTGCGGTCCACGTGCTCCTTCAGGCCGTGGCCGAGCTGCAGCAGCCCGTGGGCGATCACGTTCACCTCGTCCCAGGAGGCGAACTGCGCCCGCCGCTCCTTGCCGCCCGCCGCCGCCCGCCGCTCGGCCTCGGGCCGCCCCGCTGCGGGCCCCGGTGCCGGTCCCACGGCCACCCCCGCCGCCGCGGCGCACAGGAGCAGCAGCAGCGCTGCCCTAGCGAGCTGCATGGCTGCCCGGCCGCCTCCCAGTGCGCGCCCCACCGCCGCGCCCCCGCTTTTATCGCCGCCCGCGCACCGCGGCGGGGAGGGCCCCGGGACCGGCCCCTCCCCGCCCGCCCGGCCCCGCCGCTTTGTTCGCCCTCCCCGCCGGCCCCGGGCTCGGGCCGCCACGCACCCGCCGCCCGCGGCAGCCCCGGCTCCGAGCCCTGGCTGCCCCCCCTCGCCCGGGGCAGCCTCGGTCCCCCGCCGCGGAGCCCTGCCCGCGCCAGTCCTCGCACGCTGTCCCCATCCCTGTCCCCGTGCCCGTCCCCATCCCCATCTCATCCCTGCTGACCGCCCTGCCCCTCACCTTGCCCTGGGGAGCCCCATCCCCACCAAGCCTTGCCTCTTGGTCCCCCCGCCGTGGTGCTGCCCCACCATGTGCCTGCAGCCGTGTCCTCTCCCCAGGCCATGCCCTGCTGGGAGCTGCTGGCCTTGGGGTGGGTGTATGCCGCAGGCGCAGCGCTCCCTGGCCATGCCCTAATGGGTGCTGGGGGCACCGGAGTGGGTGCCCGCTGCGGGTGCAGGGCTCTGCTGGGTGGCCCTGGCCCTGGCCCGGGTGCACGCTGCAGGCGCAGGGCCCCCAGGTGATGCCCCGCACGGTGCTGGCAGCCCTGGGGAGGGCGCACGCTTGGGGTCAGCTCCTCTGCACGCCTGGGGGGAGCAGGACGTTCACTCCTCTAAACACTCCCAGTCTCCGAGAGTGCCAAGGATGAATTCCTCCCCCCTCTAAGGCTTCAATCATGCCCCTGTGAAAAATGTGCATCTTATTTCATTTGCAAGTGTCTTGGACTCCGGTTACCAGCTCTTCCCTCTTGTCCTGCCTTTTTCCGCCGGCTTAAAGGGATTTTCAGTCTCTGTTTTTTCTCCCCATGAAGGAATTCACACACCGTGATGGAGCCACTCACCGCTCTTTTCAGATAAGAGCAGATGGAGCCCTTCTGCTCCTTCCCTGCTGGGTGTTTCCTCCTGCCGCCCCAGCGCTCAGTCCCTCCTCTACAAAGCGCATCCTAGAGCAGGGAGCTGCATTCCCATCCGCACCATCTTTAGGGGCTAAATCCCCACTTCCCACCACTTGCTGGACCCTGCCTGCACGTCTGGCTGAGGGCGAGCCCCCATGGGACCAGGGCTACAGCGGGGGCTTGTGCCGAGCTCGCCTCCACTCAGCCCCACAGAAGCCCACAGCAGTTCTGCCTCCATCCCACTGCTGCCACTCCCAGCCCTGTGGCTCAGGCATGGCCCAGGGGAGAAGCCTTTTCATCTTGTCCGAAAATGCCTGGCAGCAGGATTTACCCTTCCAGGAGTCCCCGTGTCACCTGGGGGTGCAGGCAGGCTGGTGGCACAGGAGCTTCCCAAGGCCAGTGGCCATCGGGAGCAGCTTTCCCACTCTGCACAGCTCTCCCCTGAGGATTTTTTGCCAAGCGTCTGCATTTGAGATCTGCCACTCTATTTAACTGTGGTTTTGCAGAGCTGATTTTTAAGCCTAGCCTCTCCCATGGCACTCAGCCTTGCCGAAGCGATGACATGCGCACCCAGTACTTCCATCAGCCAAACTTATTTTTGCATGTCCAGGTAGGCAACTAATATTCAGGGTTTCCCATCTTTTTCCTCTGTGGGGATAAACTCCCTGTTGTTGGGAGCGAAGCATCTCTTTGGTGTAGGTGTGTTTATGTACAAAGGTGTAGGAGGCTCCTGCAGGAATAAATACCAGCCGCCGGTTTCTTGTTCTGGCCCTGAGCCATCTCCAATCGTTTCCCAGGCTGCTGCTCGTGGAAAGGGTGAGTGAGAGGCCTCAGGGCAAGCACCCAGCAGCGACAGCACAGGGAGGAGTCACAGAGGTAGGAGCTGGGGAAGGAGGAATTTGGGAAATTTCAGCAGGCAGAGTCCAGAGAGCCCCCAGCCCCCTCCACCAGCGGGTGTTTTCTCATTTATTTCATGGTCAGAAGGAATTTTTCAAATGAGGAAAAGGAAAAGAAGGGAAAAAAACCAGATAGGAAACACTGCAGGGGAAAAAGAAACAACAAAAAATGCGAATTGTGGTCGTTGCTTTTTCCAAATCTTCGAGGTTTGGGGGGCCCCTCTGTGCTCACCCTGCTGCAGTTGCTGGAGGGGAGCTGGGGACATGTGGGGAGGGGGGGTGGGGGGGAGGTGTCACCCCCCGGCAGGGTGAGAGCATCAGGCTTCTCTGCGGGGCCTGGGGTCCCTGCGTGGCACCCTGGGGTGCACCTGGCTGGCCTGTGCCCCCTGCACCCCCAGGTCATGCCAGATGTTGTACATCTGCCCCCCCAAGGGATAGATCTGCTGCTGTACCCACCACCACCCCTGAGTGCTGGAGGGGCAGCCACAGCTCTGCCAAAAATTCCCAGATGGCGTTGCCCCCCAAAAAAACCATGAAAATTCTTTTCATTTTGGTCCTGCCGGTCTTTGGCATCCCAGGAGAGAGCTGGCAGGAGCCATGCCCGCGGAGTCCGAGGTTGGAGCACCAGCATCCCAAGAGCCCTCCGAACTGGGAAACACCAAACCCCCAAGTCACTGGGACAAACAGGGAAGCACAATTTCATCTGTTGACTATTCCTCCTGGTTAACGACATCAGGCAAAATGAATCCTGTGTGCAGCTCCGCTCCCTGCCCTGCTGTTACCCAACACTCGAGCTTGTCCTGGGAAATGACGGGGTTATGCTGGGTGCCGAAGCAGACGTGTTCCCACTGGTTATTTTCTGCATTTGCAGTGTTTGTGCTGAGGCAGGAGAGAGGTAATGTAAGAAGCCGAGGCCTGTTGAGAAGCCACGTGATTTATGCATTTTCCTTTGGCTGTATTTTCCTATTGGGACATCTCCAATTTGCCCTGAGAAATATGAATTTTTAACGTATACAAATGAAAAGTCCCCTGAGGCCCTGAGCTACCCTGGGCTGTGAATGACCACGGGTCAATGGGAAGGTGCTCTCTGCAGAGCCAGATGCACTCAAGTTCAAATAGAGCTTAAAATGGCCTGGCCAGCAGGGGTTGATCTCTCAGGGCATTTCTCCGTGCCAAGAGGGAGCCCTGGTCTGCCCTGCGTGGAAAAGGGCTGCGGCTGAAATCCCCGTGAGGTCCTGACTGCCCAGCTCGGTTTGGGGCTGGGGAAGGCCCGAGGTTTGCTCCCGGGGGAATGAAGGACCTTTTACCCTGCGCAGCAGAGTGCACCCCCAGGAGGGACCCCACAAGGACCCTGCCCCAGCCCCGCAGACCCTGCGGCCTTTGGGACACAGGAGCAGCCCAGGGAGCAGCAGTGCACAGTGGCCCTTGGGGCTCTGCGTGCTTCATTGGGGTCCCCCCGGCTGGGGTCATCCCCTGGTGAGGGAACAGCAGACTCCAGAGGAAGTTATTTTTTTGGACGTGTCTCTGCGGGAACAGGGGTTGCTCCCATCCCCATCCCCATCCCCATCCCCATCCCCATCCCTATCCTTATCCCAATCACCACACACATTCCCATTGCCATCCCCATCACCAACCCCATCCCCATCCCCATCCCGTCCCTGTCCCTGTCCCCGTCCCCGTCCCGCCATCCCGTGCACGGCAGGCTGCCAGTGGGCAGGCTGCGATGGGTGTCTTTGTTCTCTGCCTTTCTCCATCCCACTCCTTCCCACGCTGACCCGGCGGGTCACTGTGCGAAAGTTCAGCCCGGTCTGAACTCGCATGAATTCCTGCAGCTGCTCAGCCCCGGGCTCACGTCACCGGGAGGGATGGGAGAGATGCTGATTTACAGGAAGGTTGCTCACAGCTTTGCTTTATTGTTGGAATTGGCAAACGTAAAGGAGACTCCAGTGAGAGGGGAATAGACCATATGTGAATTACACCGTCACTGCTTCAGGGATAAATTTAGGTTTTCCAGAGGAATGGTTATTCTGATTCAGCGGAGGTCGGGAGACATCCAACAGGGATTTCCTACCAGCCCCTGGCTGAGTGCAGCAGCACGTCTCACCCAGACAGGCACTGGCAGTGTTCCCAGCCGGAGCGGGCACCCCATCCGCCTTGGTCTCCGCTCAAACCTGGTCCATGACAGTGATTTATCTATCGCACACCCGTGGGGCCCAGCCCTGCTAGCGAAACAGTTCTGCCTGCTAAAAACCCCACACACTGGGGTCATTTATTCCCGCTTTTCCCAAGCACAAGGTTTGCTGGACCAGAAACCCCGTCACTCCCTGCTCTGGAGAGGGGCTGGCCTCGCCACATGGCAGTGAGGGACCAGCCCAGCTCCTGCAGCCTGCCTGGACCGGCTCGGCGGCCAGGTTGGTTTTACCCCGACCCTCACCACCCCGAGGGGACTGGTGACAGCGGGGCAGCACAGGCTGCCTGAGCACCAGCCTCATCCTTCCCCAGGGCCGGGGACGCCCCCTCATCCCCATCAGCGAGTTCGCAAAAGCTTCTGCTTTTGATGGTTCTGCTTCTTGAGCAGAGATGAATTTCCAAGCAGGGTGAGTCAGAAACGTGGAAAATTGGTTGCAGCCGTCCACCCCGAGTGAGGACCAGCTGTATCAGGAGCTCAGCCATGTCGCCCGGGCTCCGTTCCCACCCTCTCTCCTCTGACTTTCCCTGCTGGTGCAGGGCAGCCCTGGGTAAACCGCTGGCAGCCCAAGCAAGGGGAGAAGATGTCGGTACCAGGGCTGCAATGTCCCCAACGGGCTCCGGAGGACAGGGTGAGGGTTGCAGCCACCCTAGGGTTCCTCTGACCTGGGGAGGATTCCAGGCACCGTTAGCCCAGAGCAGGGAAGCCCATTTTCACACTTGAAAAGCTGACATAAAAGGCCCGCGACACTCTCGGTCCAAGCAGCCTCCTTATTTTCCTGGCGGGGCTGGATGAAGGTTATGCAAGTCTTCGCTACCCTTTATTCTTCCTGGCATCCTGGGGCTCCTTGGGGAGCGCCGGGGTTACTGTGCGGAAGGTCACACATGCCAGAAGGCAGGAAACCGGAGGGCTTGGGTTAACGTGGGAGGCTTGGCAGCCGGAGAAATCTGACCCTTATTTTTACAGTCATCTCTCTATTTAAACAACATGCGTTTTGAATTAGGGGCTCTCGCTGCCTGGGCTTGCAGCTCATCGGTGCAGGGAGCTCCAGGTCCCCAGGGGATGAGGCTGCCCCTTGGCACGCTCTGTTTGCTCCCGAGCCTGTGCGGGAAGGGCCGGACCCCTGAAACCAGGGCTGGGCTCTGCTTTCCCAACGAGGCAACAGTGGCTTCCCTTTTATTAGCAACCTTTGCCTAGTGACAGAGACAGTGGCTTTGGAAGAGCCTTTGATGGGCACGGGGGTGACAGGGGATTTCTCCAGATGTTTTCTGAATGTCCTTTCATTTCCTTCACTGTTTCTGGAAGGAGATGCCCAGAGTCTCTGGAAGGAGAGAGCAGCTGCGCAAGCATGAGCAGAGCCCACAGTGAGTGCATCCGCGGTCCCTTTGTCACTCCTGGCTGCCCGTGCCCTCCTCTGTGATGGGGATGGAGGTGGTTCTGGCACTGCTCGGCACTTATCAGTGGCCGTGGCTGGTGGCCGTGACCCCTCCATCCTGCTGGCACAACTCCTCGCAGGCTGGATCTCCTGACACAGCACAAATGGCTTTTTTGGCTGCGCCGTGTGATAAACCTCAGGGTCACTTCTGCTGCCCAGGAAGATTTTTAGCCACCCCAGGATGTGCAGGACGCGTGGCCGTGCTGGCCCTTGGGGACTTGCACTCCTGTCCAACACCTTGCTGGGTGAGTGCTGGGTAAGTGCTGCTTGGCCTCCTGAGCTCTCCTGCACGCTGCATTCATCTCACACTTTGCTCAGGAGGTTGTGTCCCACCGTCCCCTTCTCCCCTGGCGCTGGGCAGGTCCCCGTCCCATCAGGACAATCCTGCAGCGAGGGATGGCGTGAGCCCCTTGGAGCCGTGCTGGCAGCACAGGGCTGGCCCCAGGGCCGGGGCAATGCTGCCGCCAGGTTTGGCTGTGCTGCACCTGCAGCCAGCGGCAGCCACGTCTGTCGAGGGCTCCACTGGGTCCCTGCCTGTCCCTGCATCCCCACGGGGCCACAGCTGCTTTTCCCCCCAGGAAGAGACCTGCTGGCTCCCAGCACCCATAGGAGAGGGCTGGAGCTTTAGACGGGGGAATGCCAGGGGAGACACTCCTCATCCAGCCAATGCAGGGGAAAAGCACACAGGCTTTTGGGCACAGTCCTGAAAACCCCAGCTGGGATCAGACCTTTCCCCAGAGCCTTCCTGCTCAGTTCATTACTAAGGCAACATGACGCTTGGGCTCCCCGTCCGGCTCCGGTGGCCGAAGCACAGGCAGAGGCACGGCCATGCCTCAAGGGACCAGGCGAGGTAGCGGTGACGTTTCTCAGCCTGCCTGGCCAGCTGCATCAAAACTGTGTACTCAGCTACGTAACAGGGTGTCCGGGAATACCGGCCTTGGGATGCATCTGGGAAGTCACGATATTTCCTACTGCTGCAGAAGGCTACATTGAGAAGGTAAGGGGAAGGGAAGGGACAGCACAGGCTCTGCCAGGGTGGGTGCTGAAAAGAAGTGACAAAACCAAGGCTTTCTCTATCGTGAACATTTTCCAGTAGGGTATATAAATATATCTTAATCTTTAGCTAAGGTTTTTCTGGACTTTCATGCTCAGATTCTGGATTTTTCCAGATTTTCACACCCCACAGGACATGTAGGCACTAAGTGATGAAAAAAACGCACTGCTTTCTGTTTACTGCAGTGAAAACCTGAAAAGAAATGGGTGAAAATGCCCCACAGCACCAAAAGCTCCAGCAGCCCCTTTCCCAGCCGCCTCGCTGGTGAAATGGCAGCAGTGGCTGGGAGCCCGGCGGGCTGCGGGGGGGCTCCAGATCCCCAGGGGAGCCAGGGGGCTGGGAGGTGGGAGCTGGCCTCATTTCTAGCCTTGGCACTTTCCCCTGCTGTGACAGTGACCTCGGCCGCTTCTCAGTTTCCTTAGCTGTACAATGAGCATTTCGCTGCCTGCAGCGCAGATCTGAGCTCTCCCCAGTGCACAGCAGCCCCATCCCTGCTGCAGGGCTTGGCTTCCCGAGTGGGAGCTGCCCAGCACACAGCACCCACAGGTACCACGCCTGGGGCATCCCGCACCCAGAACCCACCACCCAGCACACAGCACCCGCAGATACCTCGCCTGGGGCATCCCACACCCAACACCCAGCACACAGCACGCAGCACCCACAGGTACCTCACCTGGGGCATCCTGCACCAGGGACCCAGCACACAACACCCACAGGTCCCACGCCTGGGGCATCCTGCACCCAGCTTTGCCTTATGTCCTCTTGCACAGCCCGGAGAAGGAGCACGTGGGCATGAAGTCGTTCTGCTCGGGCAGGGCTGGGATGGAGCAATCTCTGTTTAGTTTGAATTTCTTAGATAAACAAATGTTGTGGGGTTTTTACCTGGTGTAGACAGATGTTTCTATTCGCAGGACTTTGCTCGGCAGACGGTAACAAAGCTGAAGCGGGTCCAAGTCTGCATCTGAGCTTTGAGCTCAGATGCTCGCGTCGCACCACCTCACCCACCCGGTGCTGAGCATGAGCCCTTGGAGCTGCCCAGGTTTGGCATCTGGTGATCCTCCCACCGCAAGGAAAACCAGATACCTAGAGAAAAAAATCCCGATGCCAAGAACCCACCTACGCGGCTCAGGGGTGCCTGGAAATTGCTTCCCCATTGCAAAGTGCAGAGAAAAGGTAAATCCTGAGCACAGTCCAAGAAAATCCCCCTACCCCAAAAAAAGGAATCCAAAACGTAACGTTTCCCATCAAACAAAGCAGCTGAGGATGCCATGATCACCGCAGCTGGTGGTGACCCCCCGAGACCATGGAGCACCACAACTCCTCCATTTCAGCCGAAAACTAGGGTTTGTGTTGGCAAGTGTCACTTTAAAATTGCGGCTTTGGAGTTCCCTTCTGCTACCTGGCCATTTCCAAAATCACCCAAATCGATACCCTTGGCCAGGCAATATCTTCCTTTGGGAGAAACCCTCCGAGGAGGGCAAGGTCAGGGTGCAGCGGGGAGTGGTGGTGGGGTCCCAGCCTTGCACAACACCCGCACCGCTGGGCAAGGGCAGAGCTGGGGACGGCCCCGGGCGACTCGCCAGCCTCCGGGTGACTTTCCATGTGTTACATATTTGGAAGGATTTCTGTTTAACGCTGCAAGAATGAATGGCAGGTGGCACAGACAGTCAGGGCAGGGAAAACCTCGTTGGCGTACCTTGCTGTGGAGCTCTGCTGTCATCGGGATTTTCTCTGGACCAACAAGAGAAAGCCCACCGACAGTTTCTGGTGCATATTCCTCCTCCCGGTGTGTGGCTCCCTGGGGACACCCCATCACCAGCCTCACCCAGGACTCTGCAGAAAATCTGAATATCATCAGGAACGTGGTCTTGCAGCAGGGCCGGATGCCTTCCTGGGACTCAGGGATGCCTCAAGCACCGTTGTCCTAAGGGAGAGGGTTTGCCTTTGTGTYGGGGCAGCTTATGGGTTGTGCCGGGCAGCTGCGGCACTGCCAACAGCAGGCTCAGCCCTCCCGGCGGTTTCCTCCACCTCTGTTAGTGTCCCGGGAAGTCCCCAGCCACATCTGGGTGCAGCGTGTGGGTGTTCGCAGCCGCTGGTGACACATGGGCAGCCTCGCAGGGCTGGGAGCCGCTGGCACCGACTTGCTGCTTTCCAGACGATGCTGAGTCTCACTGAGATGCTCATAGCTGCTCCCCACACTTTATGGGGGAGACCATCACCGCAGCCTCAGGGCTTTGGTGAAATCCCGCCGTGCAGCCAGCGGGGCCATGCCACCGCCTCGCAGGGAGCCCGGATGCTGCTCATTCGCACAAGCCCTAAGTGACCACATCCTGCAAATGTTTGCAACCCCCTGCTTGGAGCTCGTTGGGATGATTTTGGGGGACATCAGTGGGAAAACCAGGTGGGAGGGACCCTGTCCTCCTGGCTCCTGCCCGGGGATGGTTTCTTCCTCTCTCCCAAATCCCTCTAATACCCTGGGCTGGAGGTATGGATGGAGCCGTGCCTGGCTTTGCAGCTCCTTTACCCTTGGACTTCAGTACGTGGTGCAAAAATAGCTGTCAAAAAGGGGAGAGGTGACCTTTGTCATTTGAATAACTGTTTGCTTTGTCAGCGCAAGCACAGTGTGTTTGGGGATTTTGTGGAAGGTTCCAGGGGCTCTGAGCCAGGACCAGTCAATTTTCCCTCTCTCTGGCGGCAGCCATGAACCGCACTGGGAATGCGGCCTTCTAATCCCTGCACAGGGAGGCATTCGGGAGAGGAGATGCCTTCTGGGGAGCGTGAGTGGAGACTCTTGGCTTCCCCATGTGTCTGCATGCCGGAAACTCTCCCCTGTTTGGTTGCCCGACCATGGGATGGGAAGGGGGAGGCTGCAGGAATGAGATGGGATGGGATGGGATGGGATGGGATGGGATGGGATGGGATGGGAAGGGAAGGGAAGGGAAGGGGTATGCTGCAGGGATGGAATGGGAAGGGGGAGGCTGCAGGGATGGAATGGGATGGGATGGGGTGGGGTATGCTGCAGGGATGGAATGGGAAGGGGGAGACTGCAGGGATGGAATGGGAAGGGGGAGGCTGCAGGGATGGGATGGGATGGGATGGAATGGGAAGAGGGAGGCTGCAGGCATGGGATGGGAAAGGGGATGCTGCAGGGGTGGGAGTGGACTCAGGAATGCCACAAGTTGTTTGGGATTTAACAGCAAATCCTCACATCATGCTGGTCTTTTGAATGCACAAAAACTGAAAAATTAGCCCCCTGCCTTCAGGGGCTTGAGCAAGGTGCTTGATCTCTTCTGCCACAGCGGGGACAAACGGGGCTCCTGGGGGAGCTGAAAGCCCGGCCGGGGGGCCCAGAGAGCGGGGAACAAGGCGGCCAGCTGAGCCAGGACCCTCCGGCCGCGGTGGGGACACCGAGCCGCTGCAGAGCGCTGCTGCCCACGGCTGAGTGCTGCCAGACCCCAACAGGTTCAAACCCGGGAAGGGCCGGAGCGATGCCCGTGGGTAACCGAGCCTGCACCTGCCACCACGACCTTTCTGCCCGGCTTGGCAAACCCAGCCCAGAGAATGAAATTAGAAGCAATTAAAAATTAAGCTTGGCTCAGGCTCAGATCAAACTTTCTACCAATTTTAGCTCCTTGTTGCTTTGGAGACGGCATGCACCAGAGTTCAACCAGTGATGCAACACGGAGAGGGGGTTTCTGCCGGCGCAGGGCTCTTCGGGCCAGGAATAGACATGAGGGTGGCCGGTGGCCAGAGTGGGACGAGCCCAGGTTGGAACCAAAGTACACGCTTAGAGCAGAAAGCAATGGGCAGGTCCTGAAGTACTTAACATCTCATTTGAAAATTGGCAGCTTTGTCTCCTGATTCTCGATTAATTCTTGCTCAATTAATTCTTTTCCTCTTCCAGAGGAAAAAAGGAGCTTTGGGGGCCAAGGATAGAAACAAGACACAGCTTAAATCTTCCAGCAAAGATCCCCAAGACCCACCAGCTAAGGAGGGACGTCTGGAGTCCCCGCAGAGCTGCCGTGATGCAACGCAGGGGCGGGCTGGGGGCCGGTGCGGTGGGACGGGTTTACTGGCCAGGGTGTCACCCCGGCAGCACCCAGAGAGCTTCCACAGCCTTTTTGGCCCACCTCAGACGCTGACTCACAGGCGGCCCAGCTCAACGCAGAACAAACAGGCCTGAGGTCGGGAGCAAGGGCAGCAGTGGGTAGCGATGCTGAGCCATGGCACCACCTGCCCCTCGCCTCCCCTGGGAGGGCAATCCAGCAGCAACGGGCCCCTCAGCAGAACCCACGGGTGCCGGCCGGCAGCAGCCCCGCAGTGAGCCCATCACCACTTTTGCTGCACCTCAACAAAGAAGGAAACCTCCCCACTAAAAGCATTTCCCAGCTGAGGGGTGTTTGCCCCCCAGGACGGGACCAGGCAATGCCACAGGGGCTCTGCCACCATCCTGCAAACTGGCCCTGACTGATCCCAGGGCAATCTGGTCMCCTCTGGCAGACACAGAGAGACCCTGTCCCGGTGCCACGCCATGGTCCCGACCCTGGCCGGGCAGGAGTGCGAGTCGGCGAGCCACCAGGCCATCTGTCACCCAAGGGATACTACAGCCGAAAAGAAACTAAGCCCCCAGCTGCCCATGCCAGCAGGGCTTYGATGCAGAAAAGTGGGAAATTTCAGGCTTTGCAAAGACCACGAAGGTTTTGCTGTCCTCTCTGATTTCACGTGGAAGGGGCTTGGAGAAGGCAAGATGCCACAGTGATGGGCAGTCATCTAAAAGCCAGCGACAGCCGGCAGGCTCGGGGCATACAGCCTGGCTGGGACACAGCCCTTCACCTTTGGGTGCCTGCGGTGGAGATGGGTGCGAGCAGCCATGGTGTTTGACGGGTGTCTGAACCGTGATTCCTTGGGCCAAATGTCTACGTGGGGCTGAGCTGAGCAGCGTCCTTGCCTGCGGTGCCTGCACCGACCAGGTCGCCCTGACGTGCAGCGAGTGCCTCGGGTCTCAGACACGGCTCCAGCACTCCAGACAGCTGCTGGGGAGGCGAATGCCACCCCTCATTTATATTACCCTGACAACATCCCCCATAACTGACCAAACGAATCATGCAGGGCTGGGAGAGCTCCCTAATTAACACAGTTATTATTAGCGACGTCAGGACAGGTTTGCAAAAGGCAAGTTCAGAGTCCCTGTCCCCGAAGATGGAGCAGCAGTTGGGACGGTGGGACATCCTACACAACCRGGATGTCCTCTGTGTCACTCAGAGGAGTCCTGACCACATCTGGACCGTGGGAGCAGGGACATCCCTGGGTACCAGATGGGTTGGACGGGCTGGACAGGTGCCGGTGCTGGCATGGGAGCCTTTGCACGGGGATGAGCGGCACCACATTGTCCCCAGTCTTCCCCCATGAGCCAAGAAGCCGCCCTTGGCTCATACCCAGGCAAATCCCAAGGGAAACGGGACCTTCGTTATTCAGGCCAAGACTCCTGGTGATCCCAACATCTGGATGTTCAGGGGGAGAAAGACGAGAGGGTCCTGCCGTGCGGAGGAAAGCGTGCCAACCGTCCTGCGATGCTGCCCCTTCCCCAGCCCCCAGATTGCCCTGGCTCTTGCCTGCGAGCCGGCGGCTCCGCGGCCTCTTTGCCGTATGTAGGGCATCCCCGGGGCGCCYGCAGCAGCTTGTGTGTCGCCAGAGCTCCTGCCGCTTCTGCTCCCCATTGAGCGCTTGGAGAGGCGCCTAATTCATCCTTTCAGAGCAGAGATAAGATGGATTAAGGCCTGCTGAACGCTTGCCAAAAGAATTGCCATTAGGCCCTGGAAAGCTTAATCTCCACCAGACTAAAAGCAGACAGGCTGCGCCACAGCTAGTCCTGTCTGCCAGGGGATAAACACCCAGTGCAGGATTTCAGGGAAACCTTTGGAGGCTACAAAATGCATCCCAAAGTGTACGTGCTGTCCGGAGCACCCAAGGCTGGGTGCTGAGCCCCATGCTTCCCCCCGGCAYCCAGGGGTGACGTAGCCGAGTGTGATGCAAAGAACCATGTTGGCCGCTGGAGTTTCAGACACCTCCGTGCCTTGATTCTCCCTTTCTGTGAGCTTGTCTCCGAGGTTCCTCCATCCCAGCAGCGTTATCTCCTGCAGATTAGCTCTCCGAAGCTGTCCTTGCCCGCGTGCTTCTCAGCTGACTCACATTTGTTATTTCCTGCCCCTATCTCTGATTTCCTTTGCTGTCCTCACACTACCCCTCCCCAAGGTCCAGCTCCTCTCCAGGTATCCCTGACCCCACTGCTGCCTGGGGACCAGCTCATTACCCAGGCTCCAGGCTGATTTTGGAGGATGGTGATGTCCCTTCCCATGGAGCCAGAGCATTGGGAGGGACAGAGCTCCCTCTCCCCACCAGTGGTGATGGACAATCCCAATTTCACCTCAGGTGCTGCCCGGCACCCTGCCTGCGGACACCTCCATGGCCACACATGGGGCTGGGGTCAGTGCTGTGCCCAGCATCACCGCTGGCCTGGGGAAGGCAGCACTGGGCCAGTGACTCACCCTTGCCCAGGAAGAGGTGGTGAGACTGGCCTGGGGTTTTGGACCTCTTTGAAAAGCCGGGCCAGGCAAGCCGGTGTTTGCATTTTAGTCAAATCTTGGTGGTGAGCAGCAGGGTGTGTGCCAGGTGCCAGCCACCACAGGGGAACCGGCCCCACTGGCTTCATGCCGCAGCCTCCACCTCTCGGGATCCGGGAAAGAGGGAACAGTCCCCGTGAACCGCATCCCGCTGGAGACCTCTGGCTGTCTGGCCATCCCACGAAGGGGATTTTTGAGTTCATTTTTCTGCCAGACCCTGGGAAGAGGCAGGGCACTGGCAGCATCCCGGGGCAGCCCGGGAGGGATGAGGCTCATCGCACCTCTGCCCTGGAAGATGCTAACATCCCCGATGCCATTTCCTCCAGGCTTTTGTGGCTGGGAGGGATCTCACCAGCATCCTGCTCCCACCAGTGCCATGTGGGTAAGTTGGGCTGTATTAACGAACAGTCACTAAAAACTCCAGCCCCCAGCCCTGACCCCTTCCCTCCAGTGCCTCGGGGTGCTCCTTGCCCCCAGCTTCTTTCCCACAGGCAATGAACCCTCCGTCTTCACTGCGGTCTCCCCCCAGCCCTCCTGCAGCCATCCTCTCCCCTTCCTTGCCTGTCCCCTGCCCTTGCGTCCCGCCAAGCCGGTGGCTCTCTCTGGCCAGGGGAGTGGATGGAGGCTGGGCACCGCTCTCCCCTCTCCAGCAGCATGATGCAACCCGGACTCCGTCAGCAGTGACACACTGTCCCAGCCAAGCAAACACAGCTCGGAGCCTCATGTTGCATTGCGACAGCCTGCACAGCCCCGACACTCACAGCCCGGGACAGCCCATGCCCACGTCTGGCAGCAGCCAGGGCTCCGGCAGCAGCAGCTCCTCTGGTGCAAGARCTGTCCCGGCATCCGCCTGGGGCCACTTTCTGGCAGGGCTGAGGCCAACCATTGAGACAGGCAAGGGAGGGCTGAGCTCTCCCTGTTCTCCTGCCACAGACTGGGATGCAAGGGACCTGCATCCCAAGCTGTCCCCATCCCCACCAGCGTGGCAGGAGCCCTGTGCCGAGCCCAGCTGGGGTCCCACGGTGTCTCTGCATCCTTGCCTGCCTCTGTCCCCACTCTGCCCAGTCACCTCCTCTGCCCCCTGCAGCAGAGCAGGGCTGTCGGGGACACAGGGGGGCATTAGCTGATGCCCCAGGGGCATTTCAGTGCTGCCCCTGCACTCCCTGGGGACACAGCAGGCATGTGAGAAGGGGCTGAAGCCAAAGTGAAGCCATGGGGTCCATGTGGCACCAGGCACTAGGACTCTCCCAGCTTGTGGGGTGAGCCGAGGCACCAGCACGATTCGGAGCAGGAGCCAAGGGCACYGGCTGCTCCGGGAGCAGTGACGCAGAGACCGGCACGGCCAGAACCACCACCACCAAGCCAAGCTGGAGACAGCAGCAGCATGTCTGGGGTGCGATGCCAGGGCACGGGAGGAGGCAGTGAGCGGCRACGGGCAGATGTAGGTGAGAGTTAAGCTGTTCTGGGGAAGCTGAGCCTTCCCCACACTCTCTTGATGTAATATTTGCGGGAGCAGCATGTTCCAGCAGTGCCATAAACACAGGAAAGGAATAAGCTCGCCTTTATCTGCCTGTGGGGCCTTGGGACCATCTAAATTAGGAAAGGAAGAAAAAAACAACAACCCCAAAGGGTTTGTTTTCTAGCTGAGCTGAAAACAGAGCAGAAGCTGGGAGGGGGAAGTTCAGCCCAGACAGGGGCAGGTGGGAGCTGGGACACCTCGCCTGGTGCCAGTGCCGCCCCACACCCGCTGGGGACCCTCTCCCTGCCCTAGAGCCAGCCTCTGCCTGGGGACACGCGCCCAGAGCGGTGTCCCCAGTCACAGCGGGTGATGGCAGCTCTGGCATCACCCTCCTCCCAAGGGTGGCAAAGGATGCTTAACTGGGCTGGAGGGCTCCAGTGTGGAAACGATGGGGTTGCCTGTATGCCAACACCCTGCCTGTACCCCTGCCCCGCCTTTTTGGGCAACCTGCCTGGAGCTGTGTCTCCTCTCCCAGGCCCCTCGCAGCCCCTCGCTGTCCCAGTCCTCCAGCAAGGGTCTATGTGCCATTACTTCAAGAGTCATACTTGTATTACAATCCTGGCTGTAACTCACTGATCTGGTCCTAACTTGGCTCAGTGCTGTCCCTTGCATGGGCACGTGCAGGTCCCCAACCCTCTGAACTTCGGTCCAGCACCTGGCATCTCCTGGGCACGGACTTAGGATCAGCTCACTCAAAATGAACTATTCTGGGTCATTTTCCTCACAGAAGATGCTGGTGTTGCAGAAACTGAAGTTCTCACCCAGGGATGATTACGAAAAGAAGTTTTCATCCAGATTTACCCAACACCCCAGCAGCCTATCACCCCTCATCTTGCCCCTTCTGTCCCAAATCTGGGAAGTTTTATGGTACCATCACCAACCATCACCAACCTATTGCCACCCATCACCAACCCCTCACCACCAATTGCCACCCATCCCCAACCCATCTGCCAACCCATCACTAACCCATCGCCACCATCACCAACCCATCACCACCCATTGCCACCCGCTACCAACCCATCACTAACCCATCGCCAGCAGCTGTCACCATCCATCACTAAACCATCACCACCCACCAACCCATCGCTAACCCATGACCGCCCATTGCCAACCAATGCCAGCCATCCTCACTGGGGA
The DNA here is from genome assembly GCA_035582835.1 of Phoebastria nigripes. Taxonomy (NCBI): domain Eukaryota; kingdom Metazoa; phylum Chordata; class Aves; order Procellariiformes; family Diomedeidae; genus Phoebastria; species Phoebastria nigripes. The sequence continues at coordinate 511,956 of JAYKAV010002628.1, read as the reverse complement.
CCAGACCCAGATCCTGGCAATGATGGCAAGCTGTGGCCGGATCCTGCACAGCACTGTGTGGGTGGCTATGGGGACAGTGCCTGTTGGTGAGGGTGAAGTGCTGGTGGCAGCGTGCTGTGGGGGAGCCCTGCCAGCCCCCAGGGCATTTTGGGCTCCCAGATCACAGTTCGTGTTATGAAAATCATAAATTATTAATTGCAGCTGGGAAATGAAAGGCTGCGTGCTGCCGCCTGCGCAGACCCGCCGTTCATCTCCAGGCTCTGCCTGCTTAAAGCAGGTCTCACATTTATATTTCATGAAYGCATCCCTCAGAAGCACGGTTTTACAGTGAAAAGAAGAAATAATTCACACTCAGCACACAGAGCCTCCGCGAGTGGCCCCAGGCATCCTTCTCCATCCCAGCCAGACCCCCGTGCTGCTGCACAAGAAAACCCTGCCCAGGTACTGGATCCTGCCTTCTGCTAAAATTTAGGACAATCCTTCAGGGCTTGTCCTAAACTTTGGAGGCGGGTGTGCCAACAGGTGGGTTGGCACAAGCCAGCTCTGTCGAGGCAGATGCTGGGAGCCCAGCACGCAGAAAGCCAACCTCCGTGGAGGTTGTCTCAGCCTGGAAAGTGCGTCTGGTCCTGAGCTCCAGCCGCTGGCCTTTCAGAGCAAATCCACATCATGTCTCATTAAAAATTTGGGGCTCAGCCCAGTCACTCACCCCAGACATGATGCAGCAGAGGTGGGGGGCACCCACACAGCACCCAGCCGTCGGGTGACACCCCACGAAGACGTGTCCTGAAGAAACACCTCYCTGGCCCAGTGGTTTGGGCACCCACCAGGTCCTGGGCTGACCTGGGACCTTTCCCTCCCCACTGCGAAGTGGTTTGGGGTCTCAGGGTGATGCTCTGGGCACCCACATAGGACACATCGGGTTTGCGCCCCGTGCAGCTGCAAGCAGAGCGTTCCCCMCTTCAGAACCCAGGGATCGGCTGCCTCCCGCGGGCGATTGTCAGCTCGGGTTCAGATCTGCTGTCGCCTGCTTCGAGGAGACTGTCTGCTTGTTTGTTCTTGCCTGAACCCTTTAATTAACCTGAATTAAAATGTCATTCAAACTGACAGTGCCTGGCTCCCTCCGTGCTCCCTCGCGGCGAGGATGTTCGTTATGATTACTGCCTGTGCAAGGAAATTACAGCAAAACTCCTGCGCTGCCAAGGTCCAGGGATGCGCTGCCAAGGTCCAGGCAGGACCTCTGCCAGCAGGACCCACGACCCCAGGACCGGGCTGGGATAATGGCAAAGAGCCCGTTCCCATGCAGCTTGCTGGAAACGGGCAGATGCAAAAACCCCTTGAGCCTCTGGGAGCACGGGGCCGTGCCACGGGGATTCGGTCTCCATCCAGCCTAGGGTTGATGGGGACAAACTCCTGTCCGTGATGCAGCMGCGCAGGGCAGTGGCTGCTGTTCATGGGGTTTGGGTGGGACTCACCAAAAATCTCCTTCCCYGGAGGAGACACAGTCCTGGGATGGGTCACCAGAGCCGTGGGCTGTCTCCATCCTTGCCTGGGGTCTCCAAACCTGGTTGCACAATGCTGTAGGCATCCCGACCTGGTGCTGGGACTGGTCCTGCTCTGACGGGCAGGGACATCCCGTGGCCATTGGGCTTGTGGGACTGTGACAAACCCTTTCCTCTCTCACCACCCACTGTCCCCTGCCCGAGATGCGGCTTTTCTTAGAGATGAGTGGAAATGCATGGAAATCCTTATCATACAAAGGGAGACGATGAGCACGGCAGGGTCAAGGACCATTGCTTTGAGCTTTTTGCCCCTATTAGTGACCAAATGGTGGAGGGTACTGTCATGCAAAGGTCATGCAGTTCCGTCCTCCTCCGAGCAAGAGCCCCTGCAACCCCCCCCAGCCCAGAAGCAGCATTAGGGGGGTGTTAATGTGAGTCCCCATGCCCCATGTCAGGGGTTTCCATCGGAGGCGAAAGGATTGAAATGCAAAGCGCAGCCTGAATCCAGCCCCCTCTGCCCAGGGTTTGTCCCAGCGCTGTTCAGCCTGCAGCTGGGTGCTCCCTGTCCCGTGTCTGCACACCACCGCAGCTGCAGACATACAGATGGATGAAACGCTGCTGCTGAAGCTTTCAAAGGGCAGAAATGCCAGGGAAAGGCCAGCCACAGCCAGATTTTAAAACTAATTTATAGCTTGACTTTTTCACTGSCTTTAGCACAAGCTGTGATCCTTGTCAATGAGCCTCAGTGTGTCTGGATATATTCAGTCATATTTGCATGGGGAGAAAACCCACTTTTCAATGTACTTCTGTAGCCCTTTTCCAATGCCTTGGGTATCCAATACAGTTTCTGTGCTGCGTGTTCTCACTCGTCCAACGAATAATCAATTTAACTGCCATATGCACTGCTCATCGAGAAAGAAACTGCTTCTTGTTAAAGGTGTGAAAGTCAGTCATGTGTAAAATTAGCTTAGCCTTTTGCTAAGTCAGATGGGAATTGCTTTCAAAGCAATACAACCTGCCTAGATTCCCAAGAGCTCGGCCATTTTCCACACCAGCTACTGCTTTGCAGAAGAGGAAAATATTTTCCCAAAATATGGGAGGGGGGTGCTGGGGACTCACTAAGGGCTGAGTCGGGGAGGGGAGAGTGGTAACCGGGACGAGATCGTGAGCTGTGTCCCCGAGCTTTGAAATACTCAGCCAGCTTGGGAGGAAATGTCCCAATGTCTGGGGGGAAATGAGGGTGCTGTCCCCAAACAGTGCCCGCGGGTGCCCCATGGAGGGTGGCCCGGGGCTGCGGTGACCCTGGCCAGCCCCACTCCTGGGCTGCCGGTACTGCACACTGCAGCTTGTGTTTCTTTCTGTTTTGAAGAAAAATGAACTTCTGGGGTGGGATTTGCCACCACTCCGGGGATTTGGACATTAATTTCTAATGGGGATTAAGAATTCAAATCCCTTAAGCAGCTTTTGCAGCCCCATCCTTCGCTCCCCTTGCTGCACAGACCCCTGTCCGGCCCCACTCCAGCGTGGACAGTGTCTGCAAAACCCCCACGCCAGCAGGGCCCTGGGCACGGTGGCATCACCATCGCATCGCCCAGGACCCGCTTGCCCTGGGGATGATGGAGACACGGCTCTGCTCACCCCCAGGGGTGAGAGGCCAAAAGCAGCCTGGCCAGAGTGTCTCACTGCCCGGCTCCATCCCTACTCCAAGCACAGAGCATTTGCTGGGGACGTGGCCAGAGCAATGGGAAGGGTTTTACCATCCAAGACCAACACGGGCTTTGGTAAAAGCCCTGATACTCCCTTAAACATCTTGGGTTCAGCTGTGCCCCTGGAGTCACCCTTCCCTAAACCACAGAGTTCAGCCTCTGCCCCACTCTGGTGTAGGAGGCCCTTCAGAAATGGAGGTTTAAGGCTGTTTCCCCCAGCATCAGACACTCCTGCCAGGGCTGAGGAGCAAGTACAATGCCTCCGCTACAAGAAGCTCCTATAAATAGGCTGACACCATTTCCCTACTTAATTACTGGGGACTTTTAGGCTATTTCCCAGAGAACAAGTCTCATGAGGAGTGGCTGAGGGAACTGGGGTTGTTTAGCCTGCAGAAAAGGAAGCTGAGAGGAGACCTTATCGCGCTCTACAACTACCTGAAAGGTCGTTGTAGCGAGGTGGGGGTCAGTCTCTTCTCCCAAGTAACTAGTGATAGGATGAGAGGAAATGGCCTCAAGCTGCACCAGGGGAGGTTTAGATTGTATATTAGGAAAAATTTCTTTACTGAAAGAGTGGTTAAGCATTGGAACAGGCTGCCCAGGGAAGTGGTGGAGTCACCACGCCTGGAAGTGTTTAAAAGATGTGTAGATGAGGCACTTAGGGACATGGTTTAGTGGGCATGGTGGTGTTGGGTTAACGGCTGGACTCGATCTTAGAGGTCTTTTCCAACCTTAATGATTCTATGATTCTATATTTCGGGTTCTGTATGTTGCTTTCCTTCCAACTTCACCCTGGGCGCACATCTTAGTGTCATGGTTTAATATGAGTGGAGCTTGCTGGAAGGCAAGGGACAGCTTCAAGAGCCCAAYTTCAAGAGCAATAAACCCAAGAAGAAAGGTTGGCTTCCTGGTTTGAATGGAGGGAAAGTCTTTGGGTGTGCTGTTTCCACCCGAAGGCTGCCAGCAGCATGCAGGATGTTTTGCAGCTATCTTGAATGCCATGGCAGGTAGCAGAAATCTGGCAGGAGGCAGCTGGCAGGGCTTCCTATCTGGCAGGACCCTCGGCCCTGGGGCTTGGCTCCCGGGCAAGGGGAGCTGGGTGCCTGGGACATCCCTTACCCCCTGCCCTGGGACAGGGCTCTGAACCATGGATGCATGTGGACCCCCTCCAGGATCCTCCCCGCCAGGTCCACTCCCCAGCCAGGAGATTTGGAGGAGAAGGGTGTGAATTTGGGGGAGTCCACATTGGCTGTGCCCCGGTAATGTGGCAGGTTGAGCATGGGGCACTGTGCGGTGCCCCTCTGTCCCCTGGTGTGACAACGCTCCTTGTGCCATCGGCATCGCCCCGTCAGCTCCCCCACCGAGGGCAGAGAGGAGGAGGATGGCCCCAGCTCGTGCAAACCCAGTCTGCCTTTGCCCTGCCAGGGTGCCCTGGGACACYGGGGACTCCTGTCCCCAGGGGCTTTGGGACATGGGGAGAGGCAGGGGCAGTCCCAAGCCCGCTGCCGGCTGCACCACACACAGCCTCTCCACCGAGTCACAGCCGGAGGAGGGTAAGCAAGTGCCCAGGAACCTCATTAGCAGCCCACCCCATTAATAACCATCTCCATGGTGATGGAGCCCAGAAAGCCATATTGCAGAGCACCCCCCCGTGCTGAGCAGCCCCCGCGGCCGGGCTCGGACACGCCGGAGCCATGAGGCCGAAGGCTGCACTCCTCAGGGTGCAGCGCGGTTGCTCSCCCAGGCCCGGCAGAGCTCCCCATCATGCTGCAGGCAGCCACAGGGGTTGGGGAAAACCAGGGATGTCTTCATGCCACAGCCCTTCTGCCTCTCCAGCATCACTAATCCCACTGCCCACTCCCAGGGCAGCAGTTGCTTTGCTCTCCCCCCTCCTCCTCACATTCCCAGTCTCAGCAGAGATCCCCCTTTAGCCCAGAGTTTGCCACTGGTCCCTGAAAAATTCTGCAAGACCCTGGCAGCTTGTCCTGCACGTGTGTCCTTGCATTGTCCTGGGCCAGCAGCTCCCGTTACTCCCGGCTGCCCCCACATCTCACGGCATCTCATCACTCCCCATGGCATGAAGGAGGTTCCTGCTGCCTTGAACCACCCACAATCACCCATGAAGCAAAGCCTGGCTTGGGGAGGGAGAGGAAAATGGGCTGCACACTGCGCCATCGGGCCACTTTTTGCTGTATCTGCATCCCCCATCATTGCTGACAGCCCATCTGCAGGCTCTGCCGTGCCTCTCCTGTGGAAACTCCATGGGATTTTGTAACCGTAGCAGCAACTAAAYGATTTGACAGGTCTTTTGCATGATGTGGGGTGGCTAGTGACCGAGCAAGATGACGATGGGCTGGTGCGGAGCAGAGCCCAGCGAGCGGAGAGCGAGCATGCACCCGCCAGGGAGGGAGTGGATTTTCTGTGCCAGTGGCCACGGTGAAGCGTGCCAGACTTCACATTAACACAGTGATAAATGTCTGCAGGCACCTCAAACCAGGCAAAAACCCTCCTCTGCCCACTGGGAAGAAAAGGCAGCAGCTTACTTGGATTTCCTCTGAAAAAATGCAACTCTAGACAAGCACGCATTTGAAAAGCATGCATTTTCCAAAGGCATTTATTGAGCATTTAGGGCCCAAGGACAGCACAGTTAAAGCCATGCACAGGCACGAGCGCTTTGGATAACAGCTATTACTCACTCACTTCACATCAAGCACGTGTGTGCACTGCAAGATTGGGACCAGCCGCGGCATGCTTGGAGCAGCGTCTGCTGAGCCCCAGAGCTGCATGCTGGAGATGATCAGCCCAGAGAGTAGACACAACTACACCAGCCGTTTGCTGGTGCAGCGTCCCATGGCAATGCTGGGAATGGAAATCCCTCAGGAACCGAAGCCTGGGCTCACCAATGAGTTAGCAGCCAAAAAAGGCCAGGCACATTAGGTTCTTCTATCTAAAAAATGTTCCAGATGTTCATGGCTCTGCTTCGTGCTCTGCTCTGCCAACCAAGCCCCCCCCAAACATGGGGAATGCATGGAAAGAAGAAACGCAAGAGACATCAGCTCTTTGTGGTTTGCACAAGCTCCTACCCCTGTTTCTGAGCAAGGAAAGCACCAGATTTGGGGAGTTTTGTCAATACTGCCTGGAGAAATTCTCAGCTTGATTGGAGGGAGTGAAAATAAGCAGCAAAACTGTACGTATCTGGGGTGGTAGCAACAGGCTGTGCTCAAAGAGGCATCCCTGAGCTTCCCGATACCCTCCAGGGAGCATCCCCAGCTCCCAGGGCAGACTCACCCTCCTTCCCAATGCTATCTGCTGGTGAATCGCTCCTGGTTTGTTAGGCGACACTTCCACGAGTCCTGGACTGAGGACTGGAGTTTCTGCAGCATTTCCCCACTGCTATGGAAGACTCACATCAGAAAGCTCAGGCTGGGGCCAGTTCCTTTGGTCTTGGGAGAGACCCTTCCCTTGGGGTGTCAGGAACGGGGGGTCACACAGGGGCAGGACCGGGGACCCCTCTTCCCACCTGGGATGGGACGAGCAGCTCACACCAGGACACCAGGGATGCACCGGAGGTGGAAAATGCACCCAGTTCTTGGCAACATGCTAGTGGAAGTCCAAGGTGGACAATGTTAAAATGAAGTGTGATCTCCCGAGAAGCAGTCCCGACTGCCCAGAAGCTGCATCTGCCCGTGCAGGATCCCAGGGTTTGGAGGCTGCACAGGGGGACGGTGTTCCCCGCACAGCGCAGCCGTGTCTGGCCTGGGGGACAGCGGGATGTTGCCAAGGTTTTGCAAGCACAAGGCACCGGAGCAACGTTGGATGTACAGACCTGGCAAACCAAAGGCAAGTACCACTATCAACACCCAGTACCAGCACCCCATACCCCGTACCAGGACCAGCACCCCATACCCAGTACAAGGACCAACACCAAATGCTCATTCCCAGTACCAGGACCAAGACTTAGGATCAATACCCAGTACCATTCCCAGTACCAATCCTCAGTACCAGTATCAATACCCAATGCTGACCCCCAGCATCAAAGCACTGATGCCCAACACCATCTCCAGCACAAATACCCCATACCAGTACCAGTGCACGAGGCACTGGTGTCCCAGCTGTCAGTCCACCAAAAAATTTTAGGGTTTGACCCATTCCCACGCAGACTTTCCCAGCTCCTCATCCCTGGTGAAGGAAAAGGAATAAATAAAATCCATAATACAGGGAAAGGGGCTGGGGGAGGGCACAAGTCCCCTGATTGCCTGGGGCTGGGCTGGATTGAGGCATCCTCCCGCATGTGGCACTGTTAGCAAAGAGCCACGAGAACTGCTACCCCCTAAACACTCCGAGCACCCTGGGGCCGGCCACGTCCTCCCACGCCTGCACTGGCCGCCCGGCCGGGGTCTCCAGAGGAGACAAGCTCACACAATAACCCTTCTTCCAGGCACTTGTGCGGTTGCCTTCAGAGCTTTATGAATATTGTAGCAAGGCCGTTCCTTTCATCTCCGCTTCCTTCCAGGGAGCCCCAAACCTTCTGCACATTCGTTTCCACCTCACTATTCCTCTTAATTATTTAAACTCGCCTTCCCGAAAGCGGAGCCCTTCCATTATCACTCCTTCCTCTGCAGCACATGTGGAATTTGGGGACTTACAAATCCACTTGATTTCTTTGCGTTCGTGCGGAGTGGCAGGTTTCTGTGGGCTCCCCTCCCTGCTTCCCTCCTGCCTGACCATGGGCCATGTTTGCAGAGGCCTTGTCCACAAAAACCTCAGAGCCAAAGCAGAGCATCAGTGCTTTTTACTGGGGTCCTGGATGCCACGGTGTTTCCCAATGTGACTTTGATTATCACCATTGCTCTTCTTGCTGCTGGTCCTCCCCCAAAGCCACGCGCGGGGCCGGCTGTCCCTGCGCCATGGTTGTACCGATGTGGTTCACAAGCGGCACGTAAGACGCTGGAAAAATCCCTCACTGCTCTGTTGCCAGCACTCATCAAAGCTAAAAATACCTGCAAGGGCTCCCTGTGGGGTAGATCCCATTCCTGCCCCTCAAATGAGACATCCCCAATTAATGCCTTTTAACTAGAAGGTAGGAATGCCGGTCCCAGCTCCCCAAGTACTTGAAGTTAAAGCCTGGAGGCTCAAAAAGCTGTTGGAGAAATGCAGTTTTCAATAACATAGATACATAATAATACTTTCTCCACCTACTTCTGAAAGGCAGCAGCTGCGTTTGAGCATCGCCACGCGTGCCCTTCCACCGGCACAGCTCCCCGGGGACAACCCTGTGCTGCCGGGATCCGGCCACGGCTGAAAAGGGAGAGTTTTGGTGGAGCTCCGGGGGATGCTGGCGGGATGTGGGAGCTGTGGGAGGGGGTGACTCAGCCGGGTTTAACGCACTCCGATCTTCTCCCGTCATGCCTGAACCTGCCAGGTGCTCGACAGCTGGGGCTTTGCAGCCAGTTTCCGACGGCTGCATTGGCCCGGCCCTTGCGTTGTGCTGTGGCCGGGCACGAGCGGTGTGGCCGGGCCATTTGCTGGAGCAAGATGCCCTCGGTCAATGTTTTTTCTCCCCATCTTCCTGCTATTTATGGGTTATTCTCTGGTTATCTTGTACCCCAGTAATGGTCTCTTGATTTGGCTCGTCTTCTCCAAGGCCACAGTGGGAGGGTTGGGGTCTTCTCACCCCACTGTGGGGGATGAGGGGGGTGAGGAGGTGCAGTGTGTGCAGTGAGACCGGCCACCTCCACCAGCAGCGCATTATTCCTGATACTATTATTCATTCGTGCATTTACTGGCACACAACTGCAGGCTGGAAATGGGGTGAGGGCTCTGAGGGGAGGCCAGCATGGAGGAGCTGCCAGAGCCCTCAGCCTCTGACACCAACAGCGGCATCACCGGAACGGGGAGACCCTGGTCTGAGCAGCTCCCGGCTTCATAACCCCTCAAAATACTCCAACAGGGGCACATGCGACACCTCCGTGGCTGCGGCAGGAATATCCACCAGTCCCAGGGTGGACACTGGTAAGTGCCACTGCAGCATCGCTGATCTGCGACCCTGTGACACCAGCCCTGCGGGAGGTCCATCCCTTCCCAGCCTCCTCGCTTGCTTCGTGGCCGGTCCCCAGCAGCAGGACCCCCTGCATGTTGTGGCCTGGCCCGGTGCTCGCCTCCATGCGTCACTCCCTGAATTAATCATCAGCCTTGCTCTGCACCAGGCTCCTTACTTAAAGAGATTTTTACACATTAAAAATTAACAGCACTAAATGATTGATGGCCGGGCACCCCCACACCCTGCGCTCTGCAGCAGAGCTCAGACAACTCCAGCTTTGCTTTCCCTGAGGGCTGCCACATGTCCTTGTCCCCAGGCATCCGCTCCACTGCTTTGGGCATCATCTGGGGGAGAAAACCAGCATGGCAGTAACCCCCCCCCCAAAAGTGACCATTAGCTATATAGAGCTGGCATTCATCTGCTGGAGATGTTTTAGGTGGTGGAGCATCCTCAGGGCCCTGGGATGAGCCCGTCGTGGCAGTCACCCCTGGGGGAGGGATGCTCTGCCCCTGCACAGACATCGGGGGCTGTTTGCCAGCCCCATGTGTGCATGGCAAAACACACAGTGCAGAACAGCGTTGCAGTTTCTGGAGTGGGAGATGCAATTTAGGGCCTTCGGTTTCCCTCTCCCTCATGCCTCCATTTCTCCGTGTCACTCCATGCTGTGGCCAGGCACTGGGAGCAGCCGTTGAGGGGCTGTGCAGGTCAGGGTGGGGGACAAAAAGCTTCTTTGCACTGACCTAGGCTGTGTGGCCTCTTGTCCCTCCTGTCACTGTCCCACCAGCTGTGAAGAGGTCTTGCCCTCACCTCCTGGCAGGGCCTGGCTGCCTCCGGCCCTCACTCACCCGCCTCCAGCACCCACCCCATGCACTCACTTCCAGCACCCAACCCTCTCACCCACCTCCAGCACCCATCTCAGGCTCCCATCCTATGCACGCACCCCCTCACCACCTCCAGCACCTGCCCTCTCACCCGTCCCATGCCCCCACCTCAGGCACCTGCCCCCGCCACCCCCTCACACCTCCAGCATCCACTTATGCACCCACCACAAGCACCCATCCCCAGCATCCACCCCATGCACCTATCCCATGCACCCAACACCCACCTCCAGCACCCACCTATGCACCCACCCCATGCACCCAGAATCCACTCCATGCACCCAGCACCCACCTCCAGCACCCACCC
>JAYKAV010002628.1:472839-493826 GCA_035582835.1 Phoebastria nigripes | reverse complement strand
GGGGTGGAGCGGCCCCGGCATCCCCCGCCTCGGGGGCTCCGCCCGGGCGGCACCGGGAGCGGGCGTGGGGCTTCTGCCCGCACCCAGGAGGTGCCGATACCGGGGTCGGCGGCTCCGGGCCGGCGGGGCCGGGCTGGGCCGCCCACCCCGGCTGGCGGGGGCAGGGAGTCTCCGGGGGGTCTCCTGGGCTGGGGGCGGGCGCCCCGACGTGCGGGGGCGTGCAGGGCGCTGCGGGCACCCCGGGGTGCTATGGGGCTCCCCAGGGGTGCTGGGGACCCGCAAGGTTGGGGGTGCTGGCGGGCTCCCCGGAGTGTTGGGGACCTGTTAGGGCTGGGGTGCTGTGGAGCACCCAAGTGTACAGGGGACCCACAGGGCTGGGGGTGCTGCAGGCACCCCAGGGCACTGGGGACCTGCAGGACTGGGGATGCTGGGGGACGCCCCGGGTTGCTGGGGACCCGCGGGGCTGGAGTTGCTGCAGGCTCTCTGGGGTACTGGGGACCTACAGGGTTGGGGGTGCTGTGGGCACCCTGGGGTGCTGGGGACCCACAGGGCTGGGGGTGTGGCAGGGCACCCTAGGCTGCTGCAGGCCCCTCTGGGGTGCTGGAGGGCACATGGGGTGCTTCAGGGTTCGGGGTGCTCCCTGCCTGCACATGGGGCTGTGCCTGGCTCTGTGCGTGTACCCCGACTGTGACTGTGCACCCTGGGTGTAAATATAACCATTTCATCCCTGAGCACTTCCTCGCAGCAGGGATATCCTAGGCTGTTGGAGCTCGTTGCCAACCCCATGTGTTGTCACCAGCCCGGAGGGAGTCGGGGAGGTGTTGGTGGAAAGTGCTGGTGGGCAGCTGCGGCAAGGGTGCAGGACAAGTGGTAGATGTTTTCTAGTGGAGATATAGGAGCCCTATAGAGCTATAGGTGTGACAGGGCATGTAGAGCTCATCCCCGTGTGAGTATGTCTGTGTACGGACCGTGCGCCTGTTGTCCACGTGTTGTGTGAGCTCGGGGTGGTCCCCGAGGTGCTGGAGCGGGTGCAGAGCCCGAGCAGCCCCCACGGCCTCCTGACCAACCAGGCCGACGATGACGACAACTCCAGAAATAACAGCCCAACCCTGAAATTAGGCTGTTGAGAAGATCGAAGCGTTTCCCTTTCCCTCCCTGGGTCAGTGCCGGCACACCCACCTGCACGGGATCCAGCTTCTCCGGGAGCGGCCCCAGCCTGGATGGCATGGCTAAAGTGGCCTGGGCGAGCGGGCACAGGGACAACGGGTGGCACAGAGCACGGGCTGTCCCGTACAGCCCCAGGGCAGGGGATGGGGACGGGATAGGTGGCCGGGAAGATGTGATGAGCCCTGGATACCTCCCGTCCACACCCAGCCTGCAGAGCTGGCGGGTGACACTGCAGGTGACAGGCACGTGTGATGGCTGAGTATGTGCAAGGAGCCCGAATCCCAGCAGGTCGCTGGCAGCGGAAGAAGCCGTGTGCTTGCTCAGTGGTTTCCCTTTAACTTAGTAACAGCCTCAGCCCTGAGCTTCAGCGCTTATCGCCTGCACGCAGCTTCGAGGGAAGCGTGCCTGGCCGAGATAAATCAAGTTGTGCTGGCCAGGGCTGCTCTGGACTCTGTTCTTCTCACATTCCTCATGACCTCAGTATTTTGGCTGGGGAGGAGAGCTGGGGAGAGCCCTCCCTGTGTCCGGCCCCGGCCACGCCGGTGGAGTGGCTCAGGCTGCACGGCGGCGCATGGCCAAGCTGGGGCGGGGTCTGCCCCACTTGTGCCCCTGGCAAGGGAAAGGGCCCAAAGGAGTCCAGAGCTTTAAAAATAGCTCCCCCAGGCCTGTTCTCTGGCAGCCCAGGACCCAGAGCAGGGATTGCCCCATGGACCACGAGGCCGGGGATCCCAGGGGGCTGGCTGGGGCTGGGGCATGGGTACCGGATGGTACCTGAGCTCTGCCGAGGAGCCCAGGCTGCCGCATCCCTGACATGGCTTTTTATTGTAATTGAGTGGAGCAGCTCCAGTTTTGGCCCCAAGTTTCCTGTGTTGGCATCGGTACGACAGCAAGAGGGGGAAATAGAGGTGCGAGCCCAGGGCAAAGCGTAGCCCTGCCTCCGCCAGGACGATTGGGTCCCTGCGCATCTTCTTCCTCCTCCTCCTCCTCCTCCTCCTCTCGCTGCCGAGCCTCCCCAGCAGTGCTTCACTTTGCACCATCCTGCTTTTCTGCGGAAACACCGGGCCCAGAAGCAATGCTTTCATTTCTTCCGAAGGAAGCTGGGATTGCGCGGGGTTCCCTGCCTCCGGCACCCGGGGGTCCCTGTGCCCAGCCCCAGCGCCCAGAGGAGCGGCCAAAGCTGCCAAAAATCAGCCTTTGGCACCAAAGTGGCCGGGTCGGTCTTCCCCGTCAGGACTTCGGCCCAGGTGGAGAGCGGCTTCTCTTTGAACTGGTGCCACGGTGATGGCGGCCAGGCCGGGCACAAGCCTGGCTTTGTGCGGCCAGGCCAGCAGGTGCCRGCAGTGGCTGGGCCGCGGGTGTGGGGACTTAACCCTCTCGCTGCTGCTGCGCGCCAGGGCCATCTGCCTCCATTGCTCATCCTCGCCAGCTCAAATCCAGCCTGCCGCTCGCCTTGCTGCCCAGCCCAGCCCACCAGCAGCCCAGGGGCAGTTCGCACATCACAGGGACCCCATCAGGGTTTGCACATCACGGGGTCCCCAGGGCAATTTGCACATGGTTGGGAGCCTGCAGGTCTCATCGCCTGGCCTGGCCCTTTGTGGGTGAAGGCAGAAGCTGCTGCCCTGGGTCCAGCCCATCCCGTTGGACCAAAAATAACGGGGGCCGAGAGCCGTGGGGGAGCTGCAGGAGGATGTCCCCCGGCTTTGGGGACGGGCAGCGCAGCCACGGGGTTGACAGCAGCTGCTGGCGTCRGCTGAAGGAGTAGAAGAGGTGGCAGGGGGGATGAGCAGTGCAGCCCTGGGTCAGTGGAGGGGACAGCAGGGCAGTGCTGGCGGAAAGGGCACCTTTGCCACAAGCGGGAGGAGCGGTGCAGGAGAACTCCAGGCAGGGGTCCTGGCAGAGGCAGCTTTTCCTGGCGCAGCCCCAGGCAGGACAATACCCGGCCAGGCGGCGGAAGGGAGCTGCCGGCCTCTTCCCCCAAGGAAACGCACCCGCTGGCTCTGGCTCCTGTTGCTCTCCCTCTTCCTCCTGTTTGATTTACGGCGTGCACGGAGCCCGGCGGGAAGTTTGTCCTGGCCCCGGCGCTGTTTAATTACCTGCAGTGAGGGCCGTGTGGAGGAGGAAGCCGGCTGCTTCCCAGGGCGGGAGGGATTAGATGAGGTGGGGGATGCGCTGACCCTTTTAGGCATGAAGCTGGCGGTGTGGGAATGGTGGGGTGCCAGCATGGAGCCAGGATGTTCCCAAGGGATGTGGAAGGGGTGCCGGCACAGAGCCGGGATGTTCCCAAGGGAGGTGGAAGGGGTGCCAGCACAAAGCTGGGATGATCCCAAGGGAGGCAGAAGTTGGGATATGCATCGGCTGCGGATGGGTTGGTAGAGGAGTGGGAGATCCCCAGGATCCAGCCTGGTGACTGATGGGAAGCGTCTCATCGCTGCGCAGTTGGACTCAACCCCTCGACCCTGTGTGCTGGGGCTGGCGGTGGGAGGCTGCCACCTCACCTGGGTGACCAGCCTAAGCCTGGCCCGGTGCTGCCAGCACCACAGCTGCTCCTCTGGCTTCTGGCAGTCACGTGGCCAGGGCGAGCCACGGGCTGGCAACCGCAGCGGCATGGCCGGGGCTGGGGAGCCACACAGGCAGCATTGTCGCAGGCAGCGGGTGCGAGCCAGGGGCCAGTGCATTGTCCCCAGGCTGGGCTGTGTGATGGGGGTGGCCACAGCATCTTGGCTAGAAAAGTTTGGATCCTCCAGTTATCACGGGCTTTGGGGATGGATGCAGGTGTTTCTCTGCAGCCAAGGCTGGATCCTGTGCCTTTCTCTGGGCAGCACTGAGCCCCGGCTTCCCTTAGGGCTGTGTCTGAGCTGCCTTTCCTCTGCAGCATGCCTCCTCCCCTGCTTTCTTCCAAAAATAGCCCAGTGCCAAATGCTTTGCCCACCAACAGCTGCGCAGCCCCATGGCCACCTGCGGGCAGGGCCACCGCGTCCCTGCCACGCAGGCACCCCACTGGTCCTGGAGGGTGACGCCATGCACAGCGGCAGTGGGTGCTCCCCGGGTGCTGTTTGCCCCCATTCCGCTCCTGCCAGGAGCACTTCCCACCTGGGCCTTGGCACCCAGATGCTGCCAGATGTTGCAGCAGGTCCCAGCTGGATGCTCACAGCTGGTGGCCCCCCCAGCTCACCCATGGACCACAGCCGCATCCCGCTGGCTCTCCTCCAGCGCACCCGTGCCTGGCTCCTGGGAAAACCAGGCTCCCATTTCATTCCCCCCCCACCTCCTGCCATGTCTTATCCTGCATTATCGACAGGGAAGAGCAGCCAGCTCCCTCCTGGGGGCCACTGACCCTTGAGACACCCCTGAGGTGGGGGTGGGCAGCACAGGGCACCCCGGTCCTGCTCAGCCTGGGCGGTGAGGACGGACATCACGCCCAGCGACCGACGGGTGCTGGCAGCTGCCTGTGGTCACGTGGCTTTGCAAAAGCATCGATTCTCTTTACCCAAAGCAAACTTCTCTGCTGAGAATCGCACCCATAAAGGCTGCAGCCTCTTCTTATTTCTAGCCTGCTCCCCCAGTGCAGCCGAGCTCTGACTCATGACTCTGCAGCCTCRGAGCTGGCAGCGCAACCGCCACAGCCGTCCCAGCCCAGGCTGTGAAGCATTCCTTAAATGTACAAACAATCCCTGGCCTTGCAGGCAGTGCTGCGCTCGCCTGCCCGGCAGCCGGCTCGAGCTTCAGCCCCACGGCACCAGGGCTGGAGGGAGGCGAGGGGGGCCCGGCGGATGGCGGGGGGTGGCCRCGGGGTGCTCCCCAGGCGGGGGGCAGTGGTTTGTGGCTGCGTGGGGCTCACCAGCCCCCAATTTGCAGGGTTTCACCGGATGTGGCCCCATTGTTGTTGCAGGTTGATGGTCCCCTGGTCAGCGGCATCTCRGGGAGAAGATGGCTCAGCCTGCACCCCTGAATCAGAACCTCCCAGGTAAAGGGACCGGGGTTGTCATCGGGCAGGGACAGCGGAAGGAGCATGAGGGGAGTGGCAGGGCTGAACTGTCCCGTCCCATCCTGATGGGTTTCCTCACCCCAGCACTGACCCCGGCACAGAGCGGGTGCCCTGTGACACCCGACGGCACTGAGGGTGCCAGGGTCGGGCTATCCGCTGGGCCCACTGCCAGCAGCATCACGGTGGGGAGGGGGGCTGCAGGCTGCAAATCCCAGTATATCCCAGTTGGAAAAGCTGCCTCCACCTGGTCCTGTCTACACCAGGTCCCTGCCTAACCGTCCCTGCTCCTCTTGCAGATCTCGGGGGCCCGTTCTTGTACCGGGACCAGGACGATGGGGAGAAGAGCTCATATTCAGTGGAAACCCCCTACGGCTTCCTCCTGGACCTGGATTTCCTGAAATACGTCGATGATATCGAAAGCGGCCAAACGCTCAGGAAAGTGCCGCTGCCTCGCAGGGCAAAAGGGGCCCGGCAGCCGCCCAGCGCCCTGCGCAGCCCCAGCAGCCACGCCAGTGCCTGGACCTCCACCGAGTCCCTCGCCTCCACGGCCAGTGAGGAGGGCAGGACCGCGCTGCTGCTGTCCCCGCATGGCCGGGCACCCCTGGAGCCCCCGAGCAAGCCAACCTCCCACCCTGCCTCACCGCTGCCGCCAGTGCGGCTGCTCCCACCTCCCACCCGCAAGTGCCTTGTGCGAAACCCACGGGTGGAGAAGACCTTGCTGGAGACAAGCAGGAGGCTGGAGCAGGAGCAGGGCCATTTGCAGGATATCGGTGGTCCCTCCCACGGTGGCCCGCCGGGTGCCCCAAGTCAGCCACACCCCTGGGTGTCAGTGGGCGCCGAGGGCCAGGCGGGCTGGGGACGGGCGAGCCCCGGCAGCTCGGGCCGCAGCACGCCGGCAGCGGGGCTCAGCGCTGCCCCACTGCAGCACGTGCGGGAGCAGATGGCCACAGCCCTGCGGCAGCTCCGGGACCTGGAGGAGCAGGTGAAAACCATCCCCCTCCTGGAGACGCAGATCTGCGAGCTGAAGAGGGAGAAGGCGAAACTGATGGAGAAGCTGTTGGCGGAGCCCGGCGAGGCTTTTGGCCACCCTCCTGGCTCTGAGGCCGTGGCAGGGGGTGAGGAGCTGCCCCAAGCGGGGCCGGAGAGCGAAGCGGAGCCAGGAAAGGGACGAGTGAGCAAGATCGTGGAGCTGAGGAAGCTGACGGAGAAGCTGGCTGTGCCGGAGCGGGGCGGCAGGGCTTGGCCGGGCAGGAGCCCCAGGGCCACCGAGAGGCCATGCCGCTCCGTGGCGGTGGGCGAGGACCGGGCCATGACCGATGCCGTCTTCTATTACCGGTCGCAGCAGGAGGGCGGCCACGTGCCAGACGGTGGGGTGAGGGAGCGCAGGGACGCGGCCGTCTGGGTGCTGGAGTCCTCGCTGGGGCTGGCCAGTGAGGCGGAGAGGGAGCTGGAGCTGCTGCAGCAGACGGTGGGGCACCAGAAGGAGGTGATTGCCCTGATGGAGGGGCACCTGCGGGAGGCCACACGGGAGCTGGAGGAGCTGCGGCTGGAGGTGTGTGCCCGCCGGCCCCGCGGGCGGGCAGACAAGGAGGTGATGGCCAAGCCACAGGTGGCCGAGGCGCTGGTGGAGGCTGCGGTGGCGACACAGAGCCGGGCAGCCGGTGACCCCCCGGAGACAGCAGAGGCAGGCGTGGAGTGCTGCCCACCGACCACCTGCGTTGGGGTGGGCTGCCGCCCCGACGGGCGGGACGTGGCGGTTGGCCCCAATTTGGCTGCCAGGTGCGAAGACAAGGGCAGCCAGACCGACGTGGGCAGCACTGTCGTGGCGGGCGAGGAGGCAGAGCCTGGTGCAGGTGATGCCCCAAGTGGCCCCTTGGCACAGGGCGCAGGAGCAATGCCGGGGACATGCCAGGGCAGCCCAGCCCCCGGGGCAGCCACGCCAGAGACGACACACAGTGACCGGGACCCGTCCCCAGTGCGGGATGGTGGAGCTGCCCTGAGCCCTGCGGCCGGTGAGTCGGCACCAGGGATGACACCATGGTCTGGGTTGGGACATTCCTGCGGGAAGGGAGAGGGTGGCCCTGTTGGGGACAGCGCCTGGAAGGCCAACACTACCTGTGTCACAGCAGCTGCCTGCACTCTGCCCATGTCCCTCCCATGCCCGCCCTGGGGTCTGGCGGGTTTGGGGTGCCCGGGCAGCCCCGCGGGGAGGTTCCTGCTTGCTGGCCCCTGACACCCATCTCTCTACCCCCAGGAGCCCTGAAGTCCATCATGAAGAAGCGGGACGGTCCCCCCCGGAGTGAGGCCGAGGGCAGCAAGAAGAGCCTGCAGTTTGTGGGCGTGCTGAACGGGGAGTACGTGCCAAGGGGCTCCTGCCACCCCCCTGGGCCAGCCCCGGCCCCCAGCATCCCTGTTCTGGGCTGGGGGCAGTGGCAATGGGAGGCCTGGAGGGGACCAGCTGGGTGCCGAGTTGCCACTGAGCATCCTCCCTCCATGCAGGTACGAGAGCACGTCGAGTGAGGAGGAGGAGGAAGGAGACAGCTCCTCTGAGAAGGCTTCGGCCGACAGCTCCGACAGCGAGGAGCAAGGGGATACTGAAACCTCGGATGAGGAGGCCAGGGAAGGCGAGCGCGAGCCAGGACAGGAGCACGAGGGGACCAGCATGACCCTGCCAGAGCCCCCCGAGGTGAAGGAGAAGTAAGTGCCGATGGGGAAGGCTCCCTCACCCCGCGCAGCTGAACCATGGGCTGGCACCGGCTCTGCCAGCTCAGGGYGTTTGCCCCGGTTTCGGTGCAGCCGATGGGAAAAACACATTCAGCTCCTGCAGAAACGATTCAGCAGGAAAAAATCCTTCCAGCTTCTTGGGTCTGCTAAAGAAAGGATGACACTGAGGCCCCAGATGCCTCTTTGCTGGAGAAGATAGTTTGGAGGCGGGGGGGGAAAAACACAACAGCCCTTAATGGCATTTTTCAACAAAAGGAAAAAAATTGGCCTAAAAATGTGTAAATTGTGCCTGAGCACATCCGTATAAGGCTTGGTTCAGCAGGGGTTTGCAGAGGCTGAAGCTGCCAGGGTGCAACCACCGGGCTGGACGTTGCACCATGGGGAGCTCGTGGAGGCTCGCAGGCATCGGGGAGAGGAGCAAAACCTCCACGGGGGGACTCGGGGTGCCCCTTGCCAGCACAGTTTTGGTGGGGCAATGCAGCCCCGCAGCGCAGATGCCCTTGTGCTCTCCCCAGGTTCGAGCTGAGCCCCAGGATGCGGGAGGCCTGCCTCATCGTCAAGACCCACCTGGGCCACCCCAGTGCCACCAAGAGCAAAGAAGTGGTGAGTGGGGTGCTGCGGGTGGGACGGCTCGCCCGGCCCCTGCTGGGGTTCCCCCTGGGGCTGGCCCTCCCCAAAGATGGGCCAGCAAAGCCCGGCTCAGCACCTTCCCCCAAAACACAGCCCTTTGCTCCAGGCTTTGTCCCAGATACCCCAAAACCCATGTGGACTCAGCTCGGGCCATCCCAGCATGGTTTTGGGGTTTCAGGGTCCTGCCTTCACCCAGTCTCCTCTGGAGCGGGATTTCTGCTCCCTGCCAGGGCTGGCAGGGGAAGGGGATGGGTGCAGGGTGGGTGCCAGGGCGGGGGGGCGGTGCGGGGCCATGCAGAGGCTGGGGGGGAGCCGCGGCCCCCAGCTCAGCGCCACTCGCTGCCCGCAGCTCGCCAGCAGCAGCCTGGTCCTGCAGGAGTGGTTCCGTCTGTCCAGCCAGAAGTCATCCGTCCCTGACACGGTCGCCAACCACCTCCTGGCCTTTGCCGAGGTCTCGCCGGCTCTCCTGGCCCACGTGGTGAACCTGGCAGACGGGAACGGCAACACAGCCCTGCACTACAGCGTCTCCCACTCCAACTTCCACATCGTGCGGCTGCTGCTGGACACGGGTCAGTGCCCCCACCCCCAGAAACGTCCCCCTGCCACCATCCCACTCTGTATCCCGGGTCACATCCTGGCCACGCCAGGTATGGGGGGAAAGCGCTGGCAGCAGAGGGGCAGGGAGAGCTGCCCTGGGCTGTGTCCGTGCACAGTGGGGGTGTTTGAGCAGCCACCCCAGCCCTTTGGGAGCCCAGATTTGATGGGGGGGACCCATCAGCAGGTCTGTACCCGTGGGGTTGTGGGATGGCTTGCAGCACCCTGGGCAGGGCAGGAGCCAGGCACGTGGCTCAGTCCGTGCCTCCCACCAGCCCCGCAGCACCCTGAGCCCCCCCCCCCGGCTCTGCTCATCCCCACAGGGGTCTGTAATGTGGACCACCAGAACAAAGCCGGCTACACAGCTCTCATGCTGGCAGCACTGGCGGCCGTCGAGCAGGAAGATGACATGAACGTGGTCAGGAGGCTCTTCAGCATGGGCAATGTCAACGCCAAGGCCAGCCAGGTTGGTGTGGGCTGGGAGCCACCATGTCCTGACCCTCTCCCCCCACCCCCAAGCAGCTGCCAGGGCCACACTCGGCTCCTCTAAGGGCAGGACCACGGCTCCAAAACCTGGAGGGGCCAGTACATGGGGAAGGCATCACATTAGGAGCTCCTTCTGCCTGGCATCGGGGCTCTCAGGTCTCGCCCACACCTCATCTCCAGCCAGGGAGGTGCTCAGAGACTGTGTGGGCACTGGGGACAGCAGTGGTCCCACCCCAGGGCAGTGGGAAGAGCAGGTGGCACAGCCAGGGCAGGAGCAGCCTGGCAGCATCCCTTGCCTCACAGGCTGGCCAGACAGCGCTGATGCTGGCCGTCAGCCACGGCCGGCAGGAGATGGTGGAAGCCCTGCTTGCCTGCGGAGCTGACGTGAACCTGCAGGACGAGGAGGGCTCGACTGCGCTGATGTGCGCCTGCGAGCATGGCCGCGTGGAGACAGTGAAGCTGCTGCTGGCTCAGCCCACCTGCAACATCTCCATCGTGGACAGCGTAAGCCTCTGCCGCTGGGGCCTGGGCACACTCGCCCACCCTGCATCCCATCCCCAGACCTCTTCCCAACTGCTCTCCCTTCCTTTTTAGGATGGTAACAATGCTGTCGCCATCGCACTGGAGGCCGGCCACAGCAACATTGCCGTGCTCCTCTACGCCCACCTGAATGGCACGAAGGCGCAGCTGCCCGTGAGTACCACAGCCCCCCCCAGCTCCTGCCACCTGCCCTATCCCACACAAGGGCCATGGAGGTGGCACCATGCCACTGGCTCAGCTGCACAGTGGGCAGGTGGCCCCGTGGGAGGGGACAGGCCTGACACAGATGATGCTCCCCAGGAAGGGGCTGCAGGGGCGAGAGCAGAGCATGCTTGGTGCATCCTCAGTAGCAAGGAACCAGCCTGGCTGGCCCTGACCAGGAGTCACTGGAGGGGTCTCTGGTGACATTTTGTGACTCTGCTCTCTCTGCAGCAGGGGACATCACCGACAGCCACGAAGAGCCCTGGGAGCCTAAAGAAACCAAATTAGAGTGATCTTCGGATCCAGCCAGGGGCCAGCTGTGTGCCAGCCAGCCACCATCAGCGCTAGGCTGTAATTTATGTCCCCTCTCCTGCCACTCCTTGTGTGCTCTGTGGCTGCAGATGCTTTAATCCTCCTGTCACTAGAGCAGGCGCCATCCCTGGGCCTCACTTGCTCATCTCTGCTGCTGGAAGCAGCCCACACACAGCCACCTCGCTCCACCAAGTGACAGAGGAGCCAAGCATCAAGTGACCTTGGGGTGGGAAAGGCAGTGAGAGGAAGCCTACCCCATCCCCTCTGCTCCCCACCACAACCCCTGGAGCTGCGCCACCTCAGAGCCCTCTGCAAGTCGCTAACTCACTGGAACAGCAGAAAACAAACCCAGCAGAAATAGCACCTGGTTTCTGCTCTCTCAGCCAGCTCCCGGCAGCTCCAGGAAGGCAGCGGAGCCGGTGACAGGGAGCAGGGCTGCGGGAGGGCAAGCGTCAGCTCCTGGACCCTGCTGTGCTGCACAGTGCTGGCGGGGAAGTGGTGCTCAGCACGCAGGTCCTGAGCAGCCATGGGAGAGGGGACACAAACCAGCTGGTTAACGCTGCCTTGGACRCAGGCTGGGAGCACTTCCAGACTGAAATACTTGCCCTTCTTTTGTGGCATTTCCTTTCCTGGCTGAAATCTTGATTTTTTTTCTAGCACGTGCACACAAAGCAAAAAAGTTATATTGCTTATTCAAAGGATGGAGTTCAACCTGAAATCACTCGGTGATTTGATTTGCTCAACGGGAGCAAAACTTCTGGGCACTTGGGGCTGCAGCCAAGCTGACAGAAGGGGGCCGAGAGCCATGAACTCATTTAGGGACTGAGACTGCCCAGCCGATACCCCACACAGGGAGCGGGGACCTTCTCCCAAGGGAAAAATAGCAATTGCCTCCTAAACATTTCCCATTTTAAACAGTCTCACAGCCACTGACTGTGAAGGCAACCAGAGCCCACAACCAAGTCCCTCTCTGCCCACTTTCCTTCCCAAGAAGGAGGAGAGCAGCTGAGGATAGCTCCAGGAAAAAAAGATCAGCAAGAAGAGCTCAGAGAGAGCCTAGGGCCCGCGGAGGTGGACGCGTATGTCGGAGGACGTGTGTGCGTCTGTGCGAGTGTGTGTGCACCAGGCAGGGTGGGAACAGACAAGGTAAGGACTAAGGACCAGGAGGAAGAAGAAAGAGGCTTTTGCATGTGAAGCCGGCTCCGCTCTCTGAATCCTTCACAAAGGTAATGGGTGTCACAGCCCCCATTTCTGCTCCTTGGCCCAGCCTCCCCCCACCACCACTCTTGCCCCACACAGGCCTGGTCTGAGCCATACTGTAAGCTGGGAAATGCTCCCCAAGAAACTTGTTCTGGGCAACACGCTGCTGTCCTCGCAGTGGGCCTGTTTCAGCTTTGCACTGAAGTTAACATACGATGCTCACAGCCACTCTCTAGTACACTGCTCTGTATGTATTCTGTACTCACTGCTTTGGTTTCACAGGTTTGTTTACTGATATTTTAATACTGATGTTTATTTTAAAGATATAAATAAAATTTAAGTAAAATTATTTTGAAATATTACAGTGACCATCAGCAGTCTCCTGCCTCCTTGTCTGCCTCAAGCTAAAACCCCCAGAACAGCTTCAGCCAAGGGACAGCCTGGCACAACCCTCACCCTGAGCAGTTACCCACACATTTCAACTCACTCCCTGCAAGTTTATGAACTGGCTACATCCATCAGGCTGGTTTTCTTCCAGCTGAACTGTCCCAGTCAGGAACCAGACTCGGGTACTGTGGTGTCTTCTGGCCTGTTTCACTTTACAGGACCAAGCGGAACGCTGGGACCAGACGTAGCCCTTCGTTACCCCTGGTTCATCCTGGTGCTGATATTAAGCTGCATTATTAAAGGGCAATCATCAGATTGAGAGCGGGGATGCAAAGTCACCTCCCTCCTCATGTGGCCAAGGGCTACGCTGACCTCACAGGGATATTCAGGAAGGGCTACAGCTGCTCTGAGCCAGCCCCACTACAAGTTTACCTCTGCCTGGCCACCGACTCCCAGCTGATGCCTCCTGTCTCAGTCACTCAGCACAGTCAGGGCTGGCAGCCGCCAGAGCCAACGCTCTTCAGTCATTGCTAAAGCTGTGCAGGGAACAAACAGCAGCCAGAGAAGTAAACTCCAAGGTGGACTTCTTGCACTCATAGCTAGTTCCCCAGAGCTCTGCTGCGTCACACTCATCAGGGGAGCCCAGACTCACCCGAAGCTCTGAAATGGAAGCACCACCAAAGAAGAATGAAGAACTAGATCAAGCAACAGCACAAGCATATACTGACAAGGGCTTTCTCTAGAGCACAAGATCCACCTCAGGCCACCCAGGAGCTGACCAGGGCACAAACAACACCCGCAGGAGGGGAAAAAAACCACAAACACTCTTTCAACACCAGCCCTAACAGCAATCCTCACTATCTGCCTAAGTTCAGCGATTTAAACATCTATTCCAGAAGTGCTCTCCTCAGCTTTACGATACTCAAACCCTCAATCCCACCTGCCACTGAAATGCCTTAAGCACGTGCACAGCATTGAAGGACGAAGAACACTCCCATCAGAGACCACAGGGTCAGGAGCCACAGACCCGACTCGGTTCAAACACGCCACAAACCAGTATCACTCTATTACCAGATGGAAAATACCAGTAGTTAAAAACCAGCCCTTGAACCATGACAGTTTCCAGGCTCAGTCCTAATCCTTTCAGCCTTACTTTTACTTTATATAATAGCCTAAACCAATAAATCTTTCTAGCTGATCATGTGGTGGAAGGGAAAGCTGAGGAAGAAAAGTGAGATTGTCTCTCTCCCCTTAGAGGAGTTAGTAAATCAAGCACTCACTCTCTGTAGGTGACTGCCAGGAAAGACGGCAAGTAGGTGTATTTACAGCAGCATTTATAGAATAGCTTACTGAGGACAGAAAGACAGAAGCAGCAGGCTGCTGCTTTGCAAGCTGGTACAAAGCTTGGCTTTCAACTTGTAATTAAATTCCACAGAAGTCCAGTAAGTTTAGCAGTGCCACTTTACCGATTACATATAGAAAAACGCTTACCAGAAAGATCAGGATTAAGGTTGCTGTAATTAAAACAGAGAGTTATTTTTGTTGTGACAGGTTAAAAAAAATGCAATAATGCATTAATAATGCAACGCAGTAATATTACAACGAAGGCATTATGTGTAGCCCCAGTAATAAGCAGGGTGTGCTTCTGTTCCTCTGCGGAGCCCAACAACAAAAGGCAGGTGCACAAGTACTGAGACACACCAGAGCACTCGCGCATTCAATAAGTGAGACCTGGGCAAGCGACTACTGGAAAAACCCTTTATTGCAGTAACGCAACCACCACGCTCCTCTCCATCCGTGACCGCGTCTGGCCGATCAGGTGCCACCCGGCCGCTCCGAGCAAACGCCRTAAGGCTTCATCACCTGAAACAGAACCGCGGGGGCCGCGCTGGTTGAGGCGGTGAGGCCGCCAAGGCCGAGCGCCCCGCGCCGCGGCGGCCCCGGGCTCACCGGCTCAGCGCAGCCGCCGGGCCTCGCGCTCCGACTCCAGCAGGGTGAGGACGTCGCCTTCCCGCACCGGCCCCTTCACGTTGCGGATGATGGAGCGGCTCGTGTCGTCCATGAACTCCACACGCACCTGCGGGGCGAGACGGCGTCAACCCGGCCCGGCGGCACCGCTCCCGGCCCAGGCCCAGGCCCAGGCCCGCTCACCTGCGTGCACTGCCCCTGGGAACCGGTCCGGCCCAGCACCTTGGTCACCTGCGGGGACAGAGCAGGGGGTCAGCGCACGGTCCCGGTCCCGGTCCCGGTCCCGGTCCCGGTCCCCCCCGGCCCGGCGCCCCCACCCTGGCCAGCTTGATGGGCTGCACGCGGCTCGTGTCCATGGCGGCTCCGCAGTGCAGGAAAGGGGCGGTGCCTCCCCGCGCAGCCTTATATAGCGCCAAGTCTCGCGAGACCCAGCGCACCCCGCGCCCTCCCGGCACCCCCCGCGCCTCCCTGCCCTTCACAGCGGCCAAGATGGCGACGGCCACCCGCTTCATCCAGCGCTTCCGCAACTTCTTGGCGGGGGTAAGGGCGGCCCCGGCCCCCAGCGCCGCCGCGGGCACCGGGCGCAGCGCCACCCGCGGGCCGCTGCCCTGCGCCGGCGGCTCCGCGGAGCCGCCGGCGCAGGGCAGCGGCCCGCGGTGTGGCGCAGCGCCCGGCATCGCGTGAGACGCTCTCGCCTTGCCTTGCAGCGGGACCTCCAGGCCAAGCTGCCGCTGCGCTACACGGAGATCTCCAAGAGGTGCCGGCGGGGCGGGCTGGGCTGCGGGTTTCGGCGTGAGCGCTGAGGCTCCCCGGCCGCGACTGACGTTCTGGAACCGTTCTCTGTCTAGAACCCAGCCGCCGCCTCGGCTCCCGGTGGGTCCCAGTCACAAGTTCGCCAATAACTATTACTGCAGCCGGGACGGACGCCGAGAGTCTCTCCCGCCCATCGTGGTCGCGGCAGCGCAGAAAACCATCGCTGCGGGGGCTCAAGCTGGCAGGTAGGTCTGACCTGGTCGGTCCCGCAGCTCTGCTGCTGCCGCTGTTGGAGCTGAGCGGGCTTAAGCCTTGTTTGACTTACGCCAGAAATACAGAACTTTTCCAATAAGCAGTGTTGGATTTCACAGGTTGGTAGAAGAATGCTGAACTAATTATATCTCCTTTTGAATAAGTGAGATGGCTGGAAGATGGCTTAACAAACCCCTCTAGCTGGAGCACATCCAAAAAAGAGCAACAAAGCTGGTGAAGGGTCTGGAACGCAAGTCTTATGAGGAGCGGCTGAGGGAACTGGGGTTGTTTAGCCTGGAGAAAAGGGGGGTGAGGGAGACCTTATTGCTCTCTACAACCACCTGAAAGGAGGTTGTAGCAAGGTGGGGGTCGGTCTCTTCTCCCAAGTAACAAGCGATAGGACAAGAGGAAATGGCCTCAAGTTGCGCCAGGGGAGGTTTAGATTGKATATTAGGAAAAATTTCTTCACTGAAAGGGTTGTCAAGCACTGGAACAGGCTGCCCAGGGAAGTGGAGGAGTCACCATCCCTGGAGGTATTTAAAAGATGTGTAGATGTGGTGCTTAGGGACATGGTTTAGTGGTGGACTTGGCAGTGTTATGTTAATGGTTGGACTTGATGATCTTAAGGGTCTTTTCCAACCTAAATGATTCTATGATTCTGTAATAAAACCTGTACTCCTGATTAAATCTGAGTCTGGTTTTCATGGTATTATTAAAGCCTCTTCTTTCTTCCTTCGTCTATCCCAGTGCAGGCTCTGCAGTGACAACAGCTGAGAAAAAACCGGTGACACCAGGACCAGCACTTAAGAAGTGGGAAATTTCAAAAGACCAGCCCTATTTGTGAGACATAAATATGACGAGGCTGGATGTGCAGGTCACAGTTCGTTACAAAGCAGCACGCTAATGGGGAGGCCTGCGAAGGATTTTGCTACAGTGATGCTGCATGGAACTCATCCTAGCGCTGCTGATGCACGACTAATAAATTTATTTAAAGCTGCGCTTATTCCCCCCCATTTTGTCTGTTCTATTTGAATTATCCAAATTACTACTCTTTAATACTGTTTTGGGTGTAAGGTTTTCTCAAGGGAATAGCAACATAGCACACGCATATGAGCTTAGGCTCAGTGGATTTGTAAGCTACAGCTGAGATACCACTTAAGGACAGAACTGAATAAAACACACCTTAGCCAAAAAGGACCCAGTGCTCTGGTTTTGCAATCAGAGACAGGAGTTAAGCAGCCTGCGGCACTCTTACCACAGGGGCCCGATACCCCGGTCAGGCTGCCCTGCTGCAGCTACGCACCTTTCGGAGACGGAGCACCGTAGTCCAGTCCCTCCCCGATGGCAACAGGTCACCCGGGCTGGCGCCGCGGTGACCTGGCGATTGCGGTGAGCTGCGCCGATTGTTCCTCGGTGAACCGCTGGAGCGTACGCCCGTTCCCCCGGAGCTGCTGGAGGACGCGGGAGGAGTGCCGGCGCGGCTGGGCTGAGCCCTTGCGCCGTCGGTGCCTGCCAGCAGCAGCTTTGTCCCGCTGCCCCAAGGGGAAACCTTGAGAAGGCACCGGGAGAGGCAGAGGCCGGGGCCGGCGCAGCCCGCTCTGCGGCGGCCGGGGCCGAAGCGAGCCGGGCGGTGGGCGGGGGGGGGGCGTCTGCGCCCCGCGAAGCCCGGGCGAGGCGGGGGGGAGGGGGCGCCGGCCGCGCGTGCTCCCCGCGGAGCCCAGCACGCGCCAGACCGCGGTGGTTGCTCCCCCGCCCCCAGCGGAGGCTCCCTAGCGCGGGCGCGAGGGGAGGGCGGGGCCTCCTCAAGGGCACGCGCCTGCGCCCCGCCCTCCCGGGCATCCCATTGGTGGAGGTCATACCAGTGCGCATGCGCCCTACCAGCGTGCGGCCGGCTTTATAGGGGCGCGGCGGCGGGTCCCAGGGGTAGCGGGGTTGCGGTATGGCGTGGCTGTCGCTGCTCCCGCTACTGCTCCTGCTCCTCCCGGCACTGCTGCTCCCGGCGCTGCTGCTCCCGCCGCCTCCGCCAGGTAACGGTGAGCGGGGGGCGGGGCTGGGGGCGCGCGCGCGGCCGTGCTGTGTCTCGATTGTGCCTATTGGCTCCCCGCGCACGCCCTCCGCTCTCATTGGCTGGTGCCTTCAAACGCCCTGCGTGCGGGCTCCCCTCAGCGAGGGGGGCGGGGGGGTCCCGGCGGGCAACGGCCCGCGGCGGCGGCGGGGGGATCCCGCGCCTTCTCACCCCCTGTCCGCCCCCCGCAGCGTCCCTGTCCGGCTGCCGCCCGGGCCAGTTCCAGTGCGAGCCCGACGCCGTCTGCTTCCCCCAGGAGTGGCTCTGCGATGGGCACCCCGACTGCAAGGACGAGGGGGACGAGTGGGGCTGCGTGACGGCAACCCCGGCGGAGCCGAGTCCTGACGGCGCTTGGGTGACCCCGCCGCGGAGCTCGGGGGTGCTGCCCACCGGCAGCGTAGGTACGGGTCTGCGGCCGGCGGCACAGCCCCGCCGATCGGCCGAGGGGGCGGGGGGCTGGGGAGCGGCGGGCTCAGCCTGCGGGAGGCGGTGCCGGAGCCCCGGTTGGCGGCGGCCGTGCTCAGGGGGTGGTAAACCAGACTAAAGCCTTTCATCTCTGTCGTTTTTAGCCTCTTTGAGACAGTTGTATCCATCACAGCTTGCTTTGGGCAGAGGAAGCACTGCAGGGTTAGCCCCACCTTAAGCTTCCTCCTGCGGAGACGTGTTTAAACACCCCAGGGCTCCCTCGGGAAGTGCCTTTGAAGTACCTTCTTCCAGAACATGCAATTCTGGCTGCGTCCTTCCAACAAGCCAGTGGTATTGGAGTCTCTGTCCACCCTTCTGAGCTCCTCTGATCTCTGGGGAATGGGCAAGCTGAAGGGAAAAGGATGGGGAAAGCACTTATGGGCTGTGCAGGCAGGATCAGAGCAGCAGACACTGGCGTCTGTCAAGCTGAAGGGTGTGTCTGCATCCCCAGGACTGTTTGTGTCTGCTGCTCTGCTCCGAGATGCTCTGGAGCTTCCTTTGTCACAGACTTGTTGGCTGTCTGAGGTGCTTGAAGGTGCTGTTCCAGCTTCCCTTACCCCAGGGGTTTCTTTGGCGTCTGGGAGCTGAAGCACCGTGGATGTGGAGAGGAGGGGGATTACTGCGGGTGTATTTGACATATTAGACTGTATTTGGATTGGATGCCTACACCAGTTTGGTTGGTAGATGGGGAGATGAGCTGCATTTTGGTTGTACCTGGGGCTTCTCGGTGCCACGAGGAGAGGTTAGGGTGCTGCAGTTACAGCTGGGAAATTTCCCAGCTTTCCCTGTTATGCATTTCCAATAGGACTTTTTTTCCTTTGATGTGGCCTAATCACAGTAACAGCAGATAAGGTTTTGCTTAAATTGAAAAAGGCCTGTTGGCACTCTTGAGGTGAACTGGGAACTCAGCCAGGTTTGGATTGGAGACTGCTTTGAATGTTGGCCGTAAGGTGAGTTGGAAGCCTGATGGACTTCTTGCTCTTTCCTTGCAGAGGCTTTAGCTACGCCTGTGCCCGGGGGCTCTGTGCCATCAAGGAGTCAAGGCCGCACGTGGATCTTGATTATTGCAGGTATGTGAGGCTCGGGGTGCTGCACATGGTCTTGATCCTGGCTTGGTCTATAAATTGAGTATCCTGATGGAGTTAATTCCAGACCTGTATCAGTAGCTGCTTTCGCTGGGCTGGGAGGGCTAGGAGAGGCCTTACACCACAGCTTAGTCATTCCTCTGACTTGGATGCACTATGTCCTTGGAAAGGCCATTCCATGCAATCCAGCACTAACTCACTGCCTCTCTCTCTGTCCGTTATCCTTGAGGGAAGCTGCTGATCTCTAGCTGTTGGCTAATGCTGTTGAGCAACAGAGCCCAGTACTGGTGTCCAGACCAGGTGCAGTGAGTGGTTCTCTGCTTGTGCACTCTCCTCTCTAGTGCTCCTGAGCATCCTGGTAGCTGTGGGTTCTATTGCTGTGTGGGGCCTGTCCAAAGCAAAAAGCAGATCTGACATCTTCAGTCTTGAAAAAGCATCCAGGGAACAGCTGATGCCTGACAAGAGCCAGACAGGCTCATTTCCCTGAAGGGTAAGTTTCTTGCATCCCATGTGCTCTGTATGCATGAGGGAGAAATGCCTTCTTGCCCTGTGTTTCTAGCCTCTAGAGCTTTCTCCTCTCGGGGTAGCTTTTCCCAGCTGGTCCTGCTGCTGGTGAGCCACATGCTTGGGGTTTCAGTCTGCCCTGAAGCAGCAGAACTCTCCCCTTATCTTCCTTCCTTGCAATCAGGCATGAAGGCTCTTGCTTGACTGCACAGCCTAATCTGGGAAGATGCTGGCCTCTTTTGATAGTGATGTGCTGGTCTCTGTCCTTCTGCTGCTGCCAAGGACACTGAGCCCTCATGCTAAGATACTAATCTTCTCGTGTGGGTTGTTTTCCTCCACTTTGCACAAACTGAAGTCAAACCAGGTTTTTGCCCAAAGGACTGTCAATAACCAGGTGTTTTTCTGTTCTTGTAACAGGGATCTTTACCATGAGGTGATAAGATGGAACTAGCCTGGTCTCCCTCCTGCTCACCACAGAGGCTGAGTGAATTGGACTTAAGCTCTCAAATCTGGGTTGTTACACTAGAATAACAAGAGGGTGCTCCCCTTGGAAACGGGTCTTAGATTATGGGACTACTTTGGCTCTTCCCTGGTGCTGTGAAATCACCCCCCACAAAGGTGGCAGAAATTTCTTCATTGTTCTTGCCTCCAGGGGTTGTTAATGCTGATTCTCACCAGTGTGGCCTTGGACCCAAAGATTTCCTTCTCCATGAAATGACAGGTGCTAGGTGCTGTTCA
Organism: Phoebastria nigripes; assembly: GCA_035582835.1. NCBI lineage: Eukaryota > Metazoa > Chordata > Aves > Procellariiformes > Diomedeidae > Phoebastria > Phoebastria nigripes. Next base: position 473,770 of record JAYKAV010002628.1, on the reverse strand, counting down.
GCTGTTTCCTTCCACCTCCAGCCAAGAGACTTTTTTCACCTGCCCGGTTCTTAGCCTCTATTCCCTGTCAACATCCAGGGGGTTCTCATCCATTTCAGTAGGAGCTCACTGACTCCACACAGATCAGACATATACTCCATGTTTGCACTAGTGTTTTGATGCTGCTCAATCCGATGTACAGGAAGCTTTTACTGACAGGTCAACCACAGGGGTGAAAGTTGAAAAGCTTCCTGTCTGCTCTGGCTTTGCTGCGCTGCCGCCCTGAGTCAGCATGGGGCAAGCAGCTTCTCGGCACACTCCCTTCCAGCAAGGATCACTGTCCTTTGCAGAACTGCACTTTCCACCCCAGTGCTGAACTCTGGACATTGCTTCTCTAACATTGTTAATGGTATCTTCCTTAAAACTGTTTTGACATGAGTGGTGTCCCTCAGGGGCCCGTACTGGGACCAATGCTATTTAATATCTTCATCAGTGGTGTGTATAGTGGGATCGAGTGCACCCTCRGCAAGTTTGTGGATGACAGCAAGCTGAGTGGTGCAGTTGATTCACTTGAGGGAGGGGATGCCATCCAGGGAGGCCTTCAGGCTGGAGGAGTGGGCCCATGTGAACATGAGGAAGTTCAATAAGGTCAAGTGCAAGGTCCTGCACCTTGGTTGGGGCAATCCCTGGAGAAGAGAAGGCTTCAGTGAGACCTTATTGTGTCTTGTAAGAAAGATGGAGAGAGGCTTTTTACCAAGGCCTGTAGTGACAGGACAAGGGGCCACAGTTATAAATGGAAAGAAAGTAGATTTAGATTGGACATAAAGAAGAAATGTTTTACGGTGAGGGTGGTGAGGCACTGGAACAGGTTGCCCAGAGAAGTTGTGGATGCCCCATCATTGGAAGTGTTCAAGGTCAGGTTGGAAGGGGCTCTGAGCAACCTGATCTAGTG
>JAYKAV010002628.1:447945-472714 GCA_035582835.1 Phoebastria nigripes | reverse complement strand
TTTTTTTTTGTTTCAGCTTGAAATAACTCCTGTCTTGGATCAAACACTGTCTGTGCGTTGTGGCACGTGTAGCTCTTTCTGAATGGCTCAGTGCTGTACACTTTTCAGAAGAACCAGTGCCTCTAGTTCAGTGTTGACCATGTACTCCTTGCACAAGTGTTCACTAAGTGCACAAAAGATAGAAAGCTGCTGCCTTGGCTGCCRATCTCTGTGCCTTAGAGGTGAGAACTTGGCTTGCCAAGCAGACACTGGTCATCAGCCTTAGAGCAGGAGTCTTCCATTCCTGGATAGTGTGTGAGCGTGCTGCTGTACCCCACGGGAGAAATTTCTATATGTGGTATGGAGTACTGGGTTATTCCAGTGCTGCTATTTTTAGTACCAAGAGGTCACTTGCAAGGGTGCGCACAACCTTGCTTCGGTTTCCATAGGGACAAGTGGAGGTAGCAGTTGGTGAATGACACAGGACAATAAAGAACTTGAAACTAATGAGTTCTGGATTTTTTCTTTTTCTTGGATTTGTGCATTTGCTTGAATTTTGTAGTCAGGAGGCCAGGGGCTGCATCACCTTTGGATTGTCACATCCTGGGAAAGAGGACTCGTGGTGGGTGGGCTGGCATGGGCAGATAGGGAAAGCAAGTGCTGCTGCGCCTGCCTGGGACTGAAGTGACTCCAGTGCACATCAGCTGTAATAGAAAAAATCAAATAGAGGGAGCAGAGTGGGTGGAGACAAGAGAAACAACTGGCACTGGCACCGGGGGTGCTACTGCAGAGTATATGACAAGTGGAAAGCTTAGCCAAGAACAAGGTGAAAAACTTAAGACCGTGTGAGCTTGTTCCTTCTTCATCAGAGCGTGTGAAAGGAGTGGGGTGCCCAGCAGAGTGGGAAGGTGCTTCAGAAATCCCAGCAGGACAGAGCTGAGCTAGGGCTGATAGAAGTGCTTGTGCTGTCAGGGCCATGTGGCAGAGGTCAGCTGTCACCAGCCTGTCCCAGATCATCCTCTCGGCTCTAGCTGCTGAGCTGAGACATGCTGTTCTGTTACGTGGGGCAGAGCCCCTTGCTCTGTGCAATGGGGAGCAAGGCCGGTGGGTAAACTCAGCAGTTGCAACCTCTTCCCACTGCACGATCATGCAGGTTTTGCTTACTGATCCCTGAGCTGAGTGTTTCAGGGTTGAAAGGAACACATTTTTATGGGTCTCATGCCAAAACTTGGGRCCGTGTTTGTGACAGCAATTTCCCTTTCTCTGTCTGGTGCCAGAAGCATTTTTGTTGTCCTAATCCCCAGGCTCAGAAACTTCAATTGTAGTGGAGCCTGAGCTGCTTTTCAGCCTAGGAGCAGCTTTGTGCTCCAGGTCTCTGTATTTAATTAGATCAGTTCATGGAAATCAATGTGATGTTTTACATGCTGAGGTAGGGTTGTGTTCCAGGGTAAGACATCAAAGATCATCCCTTTTAATTTTGGTTCCCCTTTTACTTGCAGATCCAAAGGATTATTTCCTCCTCTTCAGTTCCTGTAGTTCAGGGGAACTTTTACTGCATAATTGTGTTTCCAGTGTCCCATTCCATGTTCATGCCCCTGCTTGTGGGAGTAATGGGGCTGAAGGCCAGTGTGATGAGCAGGTGGCACAGGGCAGCGGTGCAGGAGCAACCTGTCACGTTGGGGATCCGCTTGGGCACTGCGTGGAGGGCGAGATGGTTCCTTCACCTCTTCCCCTGTAAATCTGCACTGTGGGGTTTTGAGGGATGAGCTGGGAGGTAACAACTGTTTCCCTTCTCTGGGCTATGACAGCTGATGGAGCAGGGGCAGCTGCATTAGCGCTCATGTGCTTAACGAATGACCGGTGCCAAGAGCAGCATCTGTTGTGGGGTACAAAGCTGATACAAATCCTGCATGTCTGCACCTTTCTGTGCCTGGCAAGGGAGGTCTTTCAGGGTTAAATCAAGGCAAGTTCATGCTTTCTTTTCAACTTGCTATCATGGATGCCCTCCTTGGAAAGAGGGTAGCGTGTGACAAAYGCAAACAGCTAATAAGAACAGAATAAGGAAAAAGAGAAGTGCAGAGCTGGAAATAGTTCCTTACATAAAGGGCTAGTGCTTCAATCTCATTATTGTCTTAAGGAGTGGACACTTAGCTGCTTCCGACTCCTACGATGCAAACCGCAATCTGATAAGCAATCGGCTTTGGGAACCTGGCAGGTGCCACGTGGCACCATGACATAGCCAGTGCCCGTCGGGCAGCAGCTCACCACTGCTCCTCTGAGCTCACAGCGCTTGTCCCAGTCAGCGTACGCCTGGTGGGAGTGTTCCCATGAAGCCAGACCTGCTGTCCRTAACGGGAATCACTGCTTCGAGGGTCAGGCACGATGAGGCAGCTGGGGACGAGGCATGCGAGTCTCTCTGCCAGCCTGAAGATAGGGGATCGGAGGGGCTGCTGCCGGACACCGGAGGAAGAGGAAGTCCACATCCCGTTTGCGCAGGACAGCCTGGTAAAGCAATGGAGCTCCATGCAGAACATGATGGACAGAAACCAGGAGAAAAGCAAGACTCCCATCCAAAGGACCAAGTACTTGCTCAACATTAACGTGGGTGGCAAATTGTTCCAGATGGCTTACAAGCTAGCGGCCCGGTATCCTGTCACCAGGCTTGGGAAGCTGGCCCTTTATACAGACCCTATGAAGAAGCTGCAGCTCTGCGATGACTACTCAGTGCAGAAGAATGAGTACTTCTTTGACAGAGATCCTTCAATTTTCCACTACATCTTCCACTTCTACTGCAGCGGCGTCCTGTGGATAATGGATGAGATGTGCCCCAGTAACTTTGTGGAGGAAATCGAGTACTGGGGAATCCATCTGAAATACTCCCAACGCTGCTGCCGGATCCTGTTTGAGGAAAAGCAAGATGAACTCGGCGAGTACCTGAAAATACAGAAGGAGCTGGAGGCAGAACTGGAGCCCCTGGACTCAGCGGAGCAGTTTGAGGGCAAATTTCTGGGACGGTTTCGGAAGATGATCTGGAACCTCATTGAGAACCCATACTCTTCTGTCCCAGCCAAGATCATTGCTGTTATGTCGAGCATCTTTGTGCTTATCTCCATCATGGGCATGACACTGAGCACAGTGGAGGAGATGAAACACAAGACAGGAAAGATGTGGATGGAGCAGCTGGAGATGATCTGTGCCATCTTCTTCACCTCCGAATACCTCATGCGGCTCATATCCTCCTCCAGCTTCAAGAACTTTTTGCGGGCAGCATTTAATGCTGTAGACCTGGTGGCCATCCTGCCCTTCTACATCCAGATCCTCTTTGAAAATCTGGATGAAGGAGATGCGCTTTACCATGAGGAACTGCACAAGGTGGAGAATGTGAGCAAGCTGGGCAAAGTCCTCAAGCTCATCAAGCTCATGAGGATCTTCCGCATCCTCAAGCTGGCGCGCCACTCCACTGGCCTCCGGGCCTTCGGCTTCACCATGCGCCAGTGCTACCAGCAGGTTTGCTGCCTCCTCCTCTTCATCGCCATGGGGGTCTTCACCTTCTCTGCTCTCATGCACTCGGTGGAACATGACGTCCCAGGCACCAACTTCACCAGTATCCCCTATGCGTGGTGGTGGGCAGCGGTAAGGTGTGAGCACCTTCTTCTGGAGAGGGTGGGGCTCAGTGGGTATGGGCTACCCTGGTGCTGGAGGGATTCACCACTGCTGCTGGCCAGGAGGCAGTCTTCCCACCAGCTCAGTAATGGTGGGAAACCCAGAGCCCTGCATGCTCTAAGAAAAGAAATCAGAGATTTGGACTAAGCTCAGAAGCTAGGGTGGGATGGTGGGACAGAGGTGGTGGCCTGGGAACTTCCAGGCCTGGGTTAGTGACAAGGGGGATGTAACTCAGCCCAGGCTTTATCTGTCATGGGACCCAAGTGTTGGGTGGATGTGGTTCAGACCCAATGGGCATGGGGAGAGCTGCCCAGGACAGCCTGAGGCTTGTGCAGCATTGCAGCCTGGCCGGGCTCAGGGGATGTGAGGGGGTCAGAGCTTGTGGGGCTGAGCTGGGGGACCCAGGGCTGCACGCGGGAACCAAGGAAACATGGTCACACCATGCCTCAGCCCATGTCCTGAGAGACGACACAGACTGGGGTGTGCTGCAGCTGGGGACAGGAGCCCTTGTTTGCTGTCCTGCTCGTGCCGGGAGCCAGCAGCTCTGCTGAGCCGAGCGCTATAATAAACCTGGGATTACCTCTGAGATGAGGAGCAGCTAAAGCACTTGAGAGCCAGGGGTTACGAGGGCATTTTGATTTACGGATTAAATGATCCCACAGATCACTTCTGCTCTTATAATCTGCCTTGGCCACCACAGGCTGCCTGCTTCAAATTCATCCCTCCTCGAGGAAGTGAAAAATCACTTAGCAAAATCACCAGATTTGAGTATTTAAACGTCACAAGCTGATCCTGTCCCTGGTCAGCATGGCTCCATGCAAAGCCCAAACCATCTGCCTCAGCTCTCACCCTGTACCCATAGTCCTGCTCCCCTGTCATCCAAACGCGGTTCCTCCGGGTGCGTTCCTGGGCAGTGCCTCTGTTTCCCTTGGAGGGAGGATCCGGGAAGCTTCATTCCTGTGGGACCAGGCAGCTTACGGCCAGGAAGCACTGGAGCCGCTACTCCGTGGGGGCAGGAAGCTCCAGCAGACAGTCTGGCTGCTGGGCAAAGTTCAGCTCGGTGATGTCCAGCTGCTTTTGAAGAGACACACATGAAGGGGAGGAGGGAGCAGAGAGGCTTGCCTCTGGTCTCTGCTGTTGGGGCCTCATCCAGCCCTTTCCTTGGGTCTCCAAGCCTGCCAGGTGCAGCCCGGGGAGCTGAGCCCTGGCTGTGCAGGCTGCTGGAGCAGGGACAGCTGAGCTGGCTGCAGCCATGGTGCAGTGCCGTTCCCAGGTGATACCTGGCTCCCACACAGGGGCAGAGGGAGGTGGGTCCCAGCACCAGCAGGCGGGGTCTGCTAGGCTTGTTCACATAGGATTTTATCCTTTCCCTTCCTCGCCCAGGTCAGCCTCTCCACTGTGGGCTACGGAGACACTGTGCCTGACACGGTGCTCGGCAGGATTGTGGCGTTTGGCTGCATCTCCTTTGGCATCATCCTCAACGGCATGCCCATCTCCATCCTCTACAACAAGTTTTCTGACTACTATGCCAAGCTGAAGGCCCATGAGAACGAGACCAGCAACTCGCTCAAGCTCTCCAGGAGGATCCACTTGAAGGAGCGAGTCCTGCGGAAGCTGTCAGAGTGCTGCAGAGCCGACCCCCGCTGTCACTACTGACCACCAGCCCTTCACCCCCTGGATACCCCCTCCGCCATGATGCGTCCTGCCCTTCAGCCTGGCTGTCCCTCCAGCAGGTCCTGTCACCTAGGAAGGCTCCACAACTTGGGCAGCGAGCAGCAAGTCACAGCAGCGTCTGGGGGGGTCTGCTGTTGTACAGGTGCCACTGCCAGCTCGGGCTGCTTGGAGGGATGAAACATGCCCATGACTGTGTTGTGACCTTCCTCAGTATTGCGTGCTGGACCCTGCTGTCCTGCAGAGTGGTCAGTAAAGGACCAGCTAAAGAGCGTGCTGTACAGCCAAGGCAGATGTCTGTCTGTCATGGTCTGAGGCGTGGGGCACCCTGAGGACACAGGGAGCGAGCAGTGGGATGCATGGGGCTGAACTCTGTCACCTTTCTGCGGATGGTAGAAGTGGACACCCATGATGAGATGAAGCCCAGTGTGACACCTGCGTAGGCGCTGCTCTGCTCCCAGGCTGAGTGTGACATACACGGGCTCCCCCCGCCAGGCAGTGGCCCAGGATCCCATGACTCCTTCCCAGCTGAGCAGACGTTCAGCCCAGGCTGAGTCCAGCGTGGGGATTTGGGTGAAGGCCCACAGAAAAGACTGCAGCCATGTGTCCTTCCAGCCAAACCCACTTTCCTTCCCACAGACCTGGGCACGGTCCTGGCTCAGGATGCTGCTGCGATGGGAACTGTGGGCACCCTGGGGGTGCAGAGCTGGTAGCCAGAGCATCCCAGGAACAGGCATTTAATAAAACAGGCCAAAACCATTCATTGTCATGGATTATTGGCCAGCCACTTTGTGTAATTCAGTAAACTGCTCGTAATTCGGGGGTGAGGAGGGGACGTCTCCCCAGGGCTCACAACCGCCTCTCCTGCCCATCGGTGGGAGGACAGGGCTCTCGTGGGACGCAGGCGAGCCTGTCTGCATGTTGGTTTTGGGATGAGGTGCCTGGCCCTGGGTGCATTGGAAGAGGAGCTGGGACATCTGCATGTGCTCAGGATGCACCGGTTGGCTCTGCCCTGTGTTCACATCCTGGTGGCAGTGGGGGGCAGTGGGGGAAGGATTTGCCCTCCAGTGTGGGACCATATCTAGTCAATGGGCTCCCGGGGGGGGGATTCACCCTTCCCCTGGGTGGGATGGGAAGAGGGACCCCAGGCTGCAGGGCAGGCAGTGGCAGGGAAGGGCCAACAGCTGCTGGTGCTGCTTTTGGGTGAGCGGTGGGAGGAAACTGGTGCCCGCCAGGCCAGGGTGGGATTTGGTCACTTGTAAGCTGGGCTTGGAGATGAAGAGCTGCTGGGGGCGGTCCTGGTGTCAGCCTGGGACCACAGTTAAGCTGCTCCTGTTGGAAACTGTTGGAAAGAGGCTTGGAGGGGCTGAGCCCTTTGGCAGGGACAGCCACGCTCCCGCTGAGTCCTGCGCCACAGGGGACAAGGGGGCTGTGCCAGCGGGTGCGAGACAGGGACCCCTGCCCTGACGCCCAGCACCTACACCCGCTCCCTGGTACCCACATTGACACCTGCCCTCTGTACACCTGCCCAGCACTGGCCCGACCCCACAGCATTGTCAGCTCTGTTTTCCACCCCATTTCTCTTCCGTGAGGAACCTTCTCTCTGGGCACGGTACAGCCTCCTCCAGCCATCTTCACCCAGAGCCATCCTTCCCCACCACCCACTCGCCCCGGCAGCACCACCTCCGGGCACCTCTACATCCCCCCTCAACCCCAGACCCCGTCACTGCATCCCCCCACACGCCCCCATCGCCTGCTCGGGGGTTCCCCCCCCTTCCCCCCCACTGTGGGCTGGCTGATGGATCCCGAGATCATTCAGCTTCCAAGGAACAGGGCTTAGCAACCAAACCTACCCCCGCCTCTGGAGACTGTGCTGCCGCTGAATCTTCATCTCTGCTTGCACCACCCCTCCCTATGCCCACAGGGTGTTTGCTTGCCCTCGGCCAGCCCTGTCTTGGGCAGCGGTCCCACAAGCACCCCCTCGGAGAACGGCACTTTTAATAGTTCCTCTGAATTCATTTTACAAGTCACAACAATGCAGAAATGTACAGACATTTACAGGACACCGTACAGGCGGTTTCTGTCATATATTAGTGCTCTTGCTATATACATATAGTACAGCCTGCGGGAAGCCTCTGCACGGACAAGGAAACCTGCCCCCCACGCAGGGCACCCTGAAAAGGAGCTGTTGCCCCGGGGCTGCTGAGTCGCACGGGCTCATTGAGGTCGATATAATCAGCTCGGCCCTGAGCCATCCCAGGCACTACCGGGGGGGGCGGTGACGCCACCCAGAGCAGAGCTGAGCACCCCCTTGCTTTGCTTGCCCTGGTCTCTTTTAGAGGGTTTTAGAGATGCTCTGGAGGGAGTGGGAGCAGCCTCCGCTGCGGCGGCGTTTCCACCTTCCTGCTCCTTCTGCCTCAGTGGCAGCCGCAGCTCCCGGCCACCATGTCGTCGTACTGCTTGAGGACCACATTCTCGTCATCGTCGAAGTAGAGAAGGTTGATGGAGTAGAGCTTGTCGGGCACGCAGCAGGGGCTGCTGACGCCCTCACTCAGCTTGAGGGCGTTGATGATGGACTGCACGGTGGCATGGTTCGTCGGCCGCATGTTCTCGCCCAGCGGGAAGGGGCAGGAGCCCTTGCAGTGGTAGGCGTTGTACCCCCGCGGCGAGATGATCCAGCCGGACCAGCCAATCTCCTCGAAGTCCACGGACAAGGGATGCCTCTGGCAAGGCTGGAGCCGGTCCAGCGAGCGCGTGCTGCGTGGCCCGGTCACCTTGGGCACCGACATCTTGGCGGGGAGAATGGGAGCCTGAGGCTGTAAATCTGTGAGGAAGGAGCACCTGATGCCATTAGCCATCACACGAGCCTGGGAGGAGGGAGAACATGGTGCAGCCCCCCCCCCGGCCACCCCTCCCGACAGGTTTTGTCTGCAGCCGTCTGGTGCAGCGAGCCCTTCGGTCACAGCCTGTCACCAGCCCAGGCAGAGCCACCAGGAGGTGACAACCTCACAGCCCCACAGCCACACTTATCAGGGCGAGCAAAATCCAGATTACATCTGCAAGCCTGCACCCGTGCACAGACTAAACCAGAAAGGAGATGGCCTCTCCCTCTAGCCGGAGAAGGAGCTTTGGATTTGAAGGAGCCTATGTGCGGGGAGCACCCCAGCACTTTGTGGGCAAGGGGACAGCGGCACTGAGGGAGCCATGCCAGGGCGCATGGGACCTACCTGGGAAGCTGGCCATGGGCAGGGATGCTCCCCGGCGTCCATCATCCGTGAACAGGACCAACATGGGCTTCTTGCTCTCGTGGTGGTCCCTGCCGGATGCGAACTGCAGCAGTGGGTGGTCGAGCGGGCTCCCGCCCAGGCCCTGGACTGTCACCAGCAAACCCTGGTTGCTGCTTTCATCTTTGGTCCAGTCACGAACCTGGGGAACCAAACCAGTGTCACCACGGTGCCTCAGGCCGGGACAGGCACAGCGCTGGTGTCCCCACGGCATGTGTCAGGCCAGCAGACCTGGCACCCTGTCAACAGCGGGGCACTGTGAACCAGGACCCCTGTGGCCACACTTCATCTCCCAGCCATGGGAAGGAGCTGTGCTGCTCTGGGGCTGCGGCACAGGGGACATTGCGGCAGGAGCCAGCACCGGCGTTACCTGCGGAGCAGTGGGACTGGTCTGGGGCAGGATGGAGCAGCCTCCCGGGGCTCTTGGCAGGGCTCTTACCCCCCACGTTGCTGCAGAGACTACAGATAGGAANTCCCCCCACGTTGCTGCAGAGACTACAGATAGGAAATTGCATTGGAGCCCGAAAGGCCGCTGGGGCTGAAATGGGTTAAAAAAAGGCTCCTGCACGCAAACCCCCAGGGTTCCCTCTGTGCCACCCGAACCAGGGGAAAAGCAACTCACAGCCTGTGTGATGGCAAAGACCTCCCAGCCCGAGCCCTGCAGCGGGACAAGCCTGGCTGCCAGCAGCTTTTTCCCTCCGGGGGCATCTGGCTCGCTCTTCTCCAGCACTTGGTAGACGCTGACCTGCGGAAGGCAGCAAAGGGCGGTTACCACCAGCATGTCCTGCCCGAGGGGAAAGACCCTGGACATAGGTACTGGGGGAAAAAAAAGGTGGGAGATGGGGGATTTGTCAGCTTGGATTTGTCACAATCCGCGGGTGCCTTGGCTGGTGCATGCACAAACCAGGATGATATTTAAGAACCCGCCATGGTTAAATCATCGTGATTCTCTGCGCAACGCGGCGACATTCAGTCGTATGAATTTCACAGAGCTGGGCCGCACTCCTGCTGCAGGCAAGTGACCACAGTGTGCCAGTGGCWTCCCCGGGCACAGGCTGGGGCACATCCCCATCCCCATCCCCATCCCATCCCCATCCCCGTCCCTGTCCTGTTCCCTTCCTCACCTGGCAGAAGTGGTGCCTTTTGGGCCCATCAGTGGCCCTTGGCCAGAGGCGGAATAGATGCAGCTCTGCCGTCAGGATCTTCTCGTTCTTGGCCACGCTGGAGAGGATGAAGAGGAACCGCATCTTCTCGCCGTGAGCTGGAGGGAAGGACGGGTTGAGAAGCGAAACCAAATGGGGGGGCAGCACCTCCACCGGCRGTGCTTGGCCCCTTCCCGCAGCCTTGTCCCCAGCACCATGGGGACTCCCCACCCTTACTTTTATCCAAGAAGCTGCGGACCGTGTTGCCCTCCAGGATGCCAGGGTTCTTGGTGACACCGTCCGCGTTGGCGACGGTGTTGAATAGATCCACCATGTACTGGGGCGGCTGCTTGAAGTGAGCTGGCGGGGGCGGAGGGTCTTCCATGCCAAAGACTTCCAGGAGCCTCTTCAGCGCCTCAGCCCGCCGGCTTGCTGCACTGGCTAGACTCGGGCACGCCGGCTTGGCCAGGGCCAGTAGCAGCAGGACAGTCCCCAGCATGGCTCTGCTGTCCCTGCCCCAGCTCGACTCTCCCCTGCCTCCCCAACGYTGCATTTATAACTCGCTGGAAAGATGGATTGGAGTCAAATATGCACAAGAGCAATCAGGAGGGTAAAGAGAGCTAATTGCCATGCTAACAAGGTGCAAAGCTGGGCTCCTGGGCACCCTGCACCAATTAGCCCCAGTACACAAGCAGGAGGGGAGGACGGCTCACCCCAGCGCTGCCCGGGGCTGGCAGGGGACACAGGGGTCTGGGGCTGCGCAGCCCCTCGGCAAGGCCCTGGCTGGGCTGCGTTTGCTCTCCGTAGGAGACTAACTGGTTTTTAATGATGGCACTAATGGGACAAACAGGAGGACCTTTGTGTGGAGGAATGCAGCCCCCCACCGAGAGCCCAGCGGGCTGGATGAGCATCCCCTTCCCACCCATGTCCTGCTGCAGCAGCTTGTGCTGCCCCGCACCACGGCCACTGCCGGGAGCGAGGAGCATTGGGGGGGCTCGGTGTCACACCGGTGTCCCCATCCCATGTCCCTATCAAGCGTGCAGGATGGGGTGCCCGGGGACCCTTCACGCAGCAGAGGCAGCCCAGGCTGCGCGTCCCCCAGTGCTCCCCACTGCAACACCCGCGCAAAGGAGCCCAGCAAGCCAAGACCAYGGTGCAAAGTGGGTTTCCAGCGAAGAACTGGCAGCCCTGGGGGCTGCAGCTTCCTTCTGCAGCACTGCTGGGCCCTGGACTGTGGCAGTAACTCAGCAGCAGGAGGAACCAAAGCAAAATTAAGCTTTTTTTTTTTTTTTTTTTTTTAAAAATAGCCAATTGGCTTCCTGGGGATTAAAAGGCATTTGCTGCTAATTCCTGAATGCTCAATATTAATGAAATATCATGAGAACCCTATGGACTCCGGATGACGAGATAAAAGCCAATTCTTTTGCTCTTATTCCTTAATCACAGAGAAACCGGGTTGGTGAACATGTTGACACAGTACACTTGGACTCTTTACATTTGCCATTTGCTTTAATGCCATGTGACTGAATGGAAAAAATTAGCATTATACAATACCCACCAGTGCATCAGATAAAAAGAGCAGGATTAGAAAAGCCTGTTAGATCTTATAGGCAATGGGGAAACCCCCTGTGAATGAGGCCCGCAGGTACGGGCTCTGTGAGAGGCTTGGCACAGAGAGGGGAAGGTGCAGGAACAGAGCCAGCACCGTCCATCTGTCCGTCTGCCGGCAGGGACCAAGCGGTGCTCCCCGGCCCCACAGGCACTCAGCCGAAGCACTTCCAGGCCAACGCAATAGGAGACAAGCCAAAGGCTACTTGCCCAGTTGGTGTCTGTAACTTATTCTAACCCAATGCTTGGTGGGTGAAAGGGCTGTTAATTATCCAGAATAGGCAGGGAGGCAATGACAGGCTTGAGTTAATTGATAGAAGAAACTATTCGTATCCTCTGGATCCTTTCCTTCCGCTTCCCAGCTCACCAGCAGCAGCAGCATGTCCTGCAGGATAACTGGGGCTGCCTGCAGAGGGGACATCTCTGCCCCAACATGCCTACCTACCTGTTTCCCTCTCCTCTCCGACTCCTGCTCCACATTTTGCAAATGGGAGCAGCCGGGGCCGTGCAACCCCCAGCCTGTGGCAGACAGCTGCATCCCTCCGTGCGCCGCATCCTCCTGGGATGCTTGGGCAGATGGAGGGGCCATGGAGCTGCACAGCGGAGCCCCAAGGAGCTGCGAATTGCCCATGTTTATTTTACAAGCCGCAAAACATTTTGTAGAGGGTTCATTTATACAAGCGCTGTTTAAAATAGCTTTTATTCAAAAAAATAGCCTTCTCTCATTTACATATACTACAGACAGTCTGGCGGGGGTCTTGCAGGAGCCCCAGCTGCAGCTCCCCAGTCCCGCTACCCCCTGCACTTGCACTGCCGGATGGCAACGGCGGTGCGAACGCGGTCTTGGCGGCTCCTGAATGTGTGTACGTCGTACCGGTGAGGGGCACAGCAGCTGGAGGCAGCTTCTGCCCAAACCASACATTTCTCTCCGCCTTGTGACTCCCTGCAGTTAGAGACAAAGCCAGTACATCCCCTGGCCCCCCACGTCCCGGGGCCCTGTGTTTCATCACCTGGAAAAAGGGCAGATGCCCCGGACCAGGGTGGGGGAGAAGGGAGGCAGCTTTCCTCCAGCGGCATCTATTCCTTACTCCTGGTGTAAATCAGGGAACTGTCTCCTCCCTCTCTGCCTGTGAAAAGCAGGAGTTATTTCTTTCTTTGTGGTTTGATTTGCTCCCCTTTGCATTCGCCACGTTTTTGCATCTGCAAGCAACACAAACTGCTGCCCCCCCCCCCCCCCCCCCCCCCCAGCCTGAAACAACTGTCTGGACCCACCCTGCCCCATTGCATCTCCCTCCTCCTGCCCCACGGCATTGCCAGCAGGCGGGGGGCAGGAACGGCACATCCCAGGCTGGAGAAAGCCACTGTCAGGACCCACCTGTGTCTACTATCATGGGGGACCACAAGCTCTATAACCAGCTGCCCAACGGGCCGAATTCGGCATCACCATCAGCAGGTTATTCTTTATCCCTTGAAGCAACGGAGCAGTGTGCTGCTGTAGCACCACCACAAACGCTGTTCTGCTTCAGCTTTGTCCCTGCATGGTTAGACACAGCCCAGAGGGTGAGCTGCGGGTGCTACCCAAAATCCGCTCCTGCGTTACCCTCCCAGGCCCTGCCCCAGGAGCAGCAGATGCATTACTCGTGAGGAATGGGAACCACTCAAACCTGCCTCTGAATGTGTGCAGATGTGCCCGGGAACGAGAACGGCCGGATCCTGGCAGCTGTGCTTACCTAAGCAAGCGGGGATCCCCCGAGGAGCAGCTACCCAAGCACCTTCCCACATCAATTTCCTGCAAAGATTTGCAAAACAAAGGCATGGAAACCCCCTGCAGCACCTCACTGGGGACACCCCAGGGGACCGGCCGCCGTCACTGCACCCTCCACCCGCCCTCCATCCTCAGGCTGAACATACACCCCTGAGAAAGGGCAGCAGCAGCGAGGCAAAGCTTGTAAGGAGAAGTATTTTGGGGACACACCAATGTTTTTTGAGTCAGAGGTCCCTGTGCACAAAGGTACGTTGAACTAGAGACTAGAGTCTCTGTTGAACTGAGTTTAAGACATACTTAACGATTAAATAATTTTTAAAATAAATATCTCACTGCTCCCTTAATTATTTTTTAAAGAAATCCTCACCCCAAAGAAAAGACCATTTGTTACTTTATGGCACTGATGTATACACAAATTAGTAGCAGTAAAATACATTTTATAGCATAAGATAATACAAATGTGAGATTTTTACTACTGTAGTTTGTTGCCAGGGTGTGCTTAGCTCTACCAGGGTGAAGCTGCCCATGTCAGAGCATCCACCCGGCTGTTCAAACGCTACGTGTGGGCCCAGCAGCACAGCTGAGCCCACCAGAGAGGAGGCCAAGCCACAGGAAACCAACCTTGAGCCGTTCCTTCCTGTCCCCCACAGAGCTGTGYACAATTTCATAATAATATTCCACCTGGAAAACACAATAGCATTTTTCCTTCATTTCACAGGTCTCCAGCGTCCGAACCACCTCTCCACCTTGTGGGTTTTTGACTAGAGCAGTGCTGAACTTTGTGGGCATGCAGAAAAGTCCATCTGCAAGCAAACAAGAAGGAAATTTAATCTGGGGCTGCATCTGAGGCCACTATGGCTGCAGCATCTTCACCGGCAGCCTGCCATGTGGCACAGACGCAGCATCAGGCTCCGACGTCCAGCACCCAGYGTGGAAAGTGCCGTTTTCTGTGTGCAGGTTCCCAGCTGAGAGTCTGGGGCTCGTTCCTTCACCAGCTCAGGGCCTCAGCAACAGGTTTTTTTCCTCCATCTCAGTTTCAGACCACAGGGCAAAGAGAGGTTATTCTGGGTGCAAATTGTGAATCCTGCACCTGACCCTGTGAAAGCCCCATCTCTGGGGAGACAGCCTGAGCTATTACAATTATCTTTGAACGTAAAATATTCATGACAGCGTTTTTTCCAGAGACATGCTCTCCCACCAGGGAGCTGGGGAACATTATTTAACATTTACTCATTCAGCATTTCTCTTTGGATTTGCCAGGGGGCTGTGCCCTGCACGGGCTTCTCAGATGCTGGAGCCAATGTCACTGGCTCTCCTGGAGATATATTCCCCGGGGCACCTCCAAAGGATTTGCTTTGGGCTGGGCTCTCAGCTCTCCATGCAAGCAGATGAGCCGGCCAGGCCGATGGAGGCAGCATCTCCCCTCATCAACATGAGTTATTACATCTGCCCTACCCGCGTCGTGGGACAGAGGAAGGCTGGTACAAGAGGGGAGGAAAGGGAAGGCAGGCGATGGCCCCGGTTCTGGGGCGCAGGACCGAGTCCTGCTTTGCCTTTTCTTTCCCTATTCAAGCTTTAACTCAATGAAAAATTCCCAGGGCAAAAAAAAAGTTATGTTCGGATTTGACACACCTAGTCTGATTGTTAAGGAAGCCATGCAGAGAGCAGGGCGAAGGGGGGCTTTGGGTGGACGTGCCGAAAGCCCCCGTCTTCGCTGCCGTGTCACCTCCAGGCCAGGACACRCCGCCTCCGAGGCAGGTCCCAGCTGGCCCAGGCAGGGGCTCAGCAGCTGGAGAGGAGAGACAGAGGCTCCTCCAGCAATAACTCATGTCCAGTTGGAAGAAAACAGGCACAGACTGTCCTGCCTGGCTCAGTTTGAATGTATGTTCTGCRTAGAAAGAAACAGTTTATCTGCTAAATCTCCCAGCTTTTCTCTCCCTCAACAAGTAAGTTAGGATTAAAATCTCCATTGCATGAAATAAAGGAGGGGAAGAAGGATGGCTAAGTTGATGGCTAAGTCAGTCTTCGGTTTTGGCTCTAAATAGGACCTAGTCTTGCCCTGTCCCAGCACTTGGGTGCGGGCCCTTCAGGGTTTGTATTTGGTTCCTGGCTTTAAAATGGTTGTGAGAGTTTCATGCCATATCCCAGCTACTTCATCATCTGCTGGAGGAGATTTCTTTGTTCCAGGATGGGGCTGCATTTTCAGGGGAGGGAAAAGCATTTTCTGAAAGCGAATCTCTCTGGGATGCCTTAAGAGGAGGACATAAAATGACAACCGATTTCTGGAAGCCAGTATTTCTGAGTGAGATTTTAACATCCTTCTCCAGGCCCTCCCTGCCGCTCCTCTGACGTTGCCAGTCTTTAATATGACACTGAAAGTGTCAGCCTGACTTTACAGGGGAAAATCCAGAAGGAAAGTGCTGAGACCTGGCCCAGGGCAGAGGCAAAGCTGGGGGCGAGTCCACATTTCYCAGCCCTGGGCCATTATCACTGAATGAGCCACAGTCCATTAGCCACCCTGGGGACAACAGCGTCGTCCAGCACCTTCCAGTCACACGTCTGGGAAGTAAATGCTGATTCTCCCACCTCTGGAAAAAAGCACTTCACACTGCCTAATTTTCTTTTGCACTTGCTGTGTCTTGCAGCCGGATTACACAAGCCGCAGGGCTGCGGGAACGCTGCTGCCTGCGTGCGGACCCTCCTCCAGCTCTCGGAGGATGGGACGTGCATCCGCAGGCAGAGCCCCTTGGGGTTCTGTTTTCTCCGCCACCCATCTGGCTTCCCCAGCCCCTCTAGCTCAGGCCCCTTGACTGCTTTTTCAAGCTCACATGAGGACTCGCATTGGCCTCTGTCCCTCTCTAGTGGCTGTCGTACTGCCGTGTCACAGGAGCTGCCGGGAAGGCTTTAACAGGACGGTTTTAGATGCAGAAATGCCAATAAAATGACATCAACAAATTCCAGGAGAACTGATTTTATCAAGCAGTTGTGGAAAATCATTTCAACATGACTTTCCATTCTGATAAAAACACATCAATTCATCTTCACTGACATGACTCTAGGGTTATTTTATGTGTGAACTCACAAGACAGCACACCAGTTCRGGATGAACCAGTTCAGCTTTATCCCAGTGGAAGGTTTTGTCCTGTCTGGAACAATTTAGTTTGGAGTTTCCATTTCTGAGTGATTTTTGAAACACTGGTGTAGTTCACTGGTGCTGAGATGAAAGGSCATTTCAGACTGTCAGAAAGGAAACTCCATTTTTTAGTGGTTGCTGAGTGGTCTGTTTTCAGTAGAGCTTTTATCATCAAGTTGTTTTTCTTGCTTTGAGTGGGGGGGTTGGAGCGAAGACCCCTGAGGTCCCTCCCAGCCTGGGTTACTCTGATTCTATGATCTCTGGTTAGAGGACACTTCCCCGTAACACAAGGTGGTTTTATTTCCATCCTCACACCAGGCACAGGGGTAGAGAATTACCATTTCACCTGCAGACCTGTGCTGTAAGGGCCCAGCAACAGAAGGGAAAAGAAAACCCAAACCCCAAAAGTATAAAATACAATCCCATTCCCACCTAAGGCAAAGAGGGTTTGCGTAGCAGACTGGCGCGTTGTTAGATCACGCTCTGAGCTCTGACATTGGTGCTGGTCACACAGAAGGGCTCATCCTCCTATTCCTGGAAGGAGGGGAGCTCTCCACCGTTCCCATACCTGCACTGTAGGTTGGATCAGAGCATTTCCCCAYGTCGACCATGACCTCCCAGGGAGAGTCTGGAAAGAAGGTTTTCAGAGCTGGGAGACGGAGACATTCCTYGGGGCATGTGCTGCAGTGACAGCTGTCAACCACCTCTACCTCCCGAACGCCTTYGAAGAGCAGGAGCTGCTCCATGTGCACGCGGGCAGGCTCGCAGCAGGAACCCACAGGGCAGGAATGCGGGGCTCCCGGCCGCAGCGGTGAGTCAGGGCGCTTGACCTGCAGCTGCGCAGAACAGGGCAAGTGGCATATACACTGGTAAAAACATGTCACGGAGAACAACTTCCAGCATCAGCTCCCTGATAAAAACCTCTTCTGACCTAGAACWGACTCAGTTTTTACTCCTTTCTCCCTGCATGGCAGCACTGCGTGGAAGGTGCTGCCCTTCCCAGTGACACATTGATATCAAAACTGTTTATTCCCCAAAATCCTGCTACAATCAGCTGAGCTGTACTGGCTAAAGTAGTCCTCATTTCACCCCAGGCTCCTGATCTGGAGGGTCAGCGTGATGACAGCTCTGGGGAATGGATGTGGACCTGCCCACCTGGAAGATGTTGCACCAGCAGTGCCACAGTGGTGGTGACAATAGTGGGAAAAGTGGCAACAAGATTTTTCACAGTTACAGCCCYCCAGGTGAACACTCACAGGACACACACGTGCAGCACCCTGCAGAGCTTGTTTCCATTCCCTCTCCAGGGTTAGTTATCCTGGTGGAGATGAGACTTTAGGCAATGTCAGCTCTCCTGGGATAAGGAGAGCATCGCAGCCTGTGCATAGCTGTGTCCCCAAATGCACAGGCTCCTTCTAGTCCCTCCTAGGAGTGACACGTGGCATGCGATAAGGGAATGACATAAACACCTCAAAGGCCAGATATTCATCATGAAATCATGGGTCCCGCCAGTTTTGCTCAACCAGGCAGAAAAAGGCCTCCAACCCCGCTACATATAGGACACCAGCTCTCACGTACAGCAGACGTGGCTGAAAGAGTTGGTCTTGCTGCTGGCCTGGGGGAGGACAGAAATAMGCTTGGATGCTGCCTGGAGCAGCTGGGTAGGTGCTGTGATAGCCCTTCAGCTGAASTCTGTCCCTTCCTCTGCCAGGAGGTATCCAGCATTGCTGGATAGTTTCCATCTGTCTAGCCTGCATAATCCACTACTTGCTGGCTAAGGGAGGACAAGAGGCTCAGTGATGCGTTTTGTGCAATGCAGAAGCCAAAACCAGGTATTTTAAAACATGTATAAAATCACAGCCCCAGGCACCAGTGTATGACCTTCACCCAGACCCAACCGCTCCTGCCAGAGGGATGACACAAACACACTTTTCTCACCTTCTTGCTTCTAAGGAAATCGAGCATGGAGGAGTGTCTGGAGAGTCCCAGGAGGCTGGGGTGGGGGGGGAACTGATCCGCTGGGACAGGCAGCTGGACCGGCACTTTCCAACGTCCACGCTGACAGGACTGCCAGAAACATCTGTGAAACACAAGATTGATAAAAGGATTATTCCTCACTATCTGCGTGATGCTGGGGAAGCCCAAGCTCAAACCAGGGCCAAGTATGACACAAACACTGAACAAAAAGACATCATCCACCCCTGGGAAGTCTGCCTGCGAGAGAGATTCCTTCAGCCTGAGCACCTGCAGAAATCCCAGAAAGCCCTTCACCAGCGCTACAGACGCCGTCTACTGCGTTTGTAGACCAGAAGTAAAACATTTCATAATAGACTCGTAAGTGCACTACAGAATAAAAAGCATGCAATTAAAAATTCACTAGGAAACAGTAGGTTTTATTTTCTTTAGTGAGCTCATGAAGGATGGAGTGAGAATAGATGAATACATTGATTAGCAAAGGGAAAATGTGAATGCTCAGCTGTTGCTGAACTGCAGACCTTGAACCTAGTGGATTCAGGGCAGAAAGAAAAACCCAGCTCTCCTTGCCTAGAGCCCGATGAACCTGTTCATGGAGCTGCTTGAGCTGAAAACAAATCTGCCCCCCCACCGCGAAATCCCAATTTCACAGCTCCCCAAACCTGTTGCATTGCCACATTAGCACTACAGGCAGAGGATGGGAAGGAGGGAATGGGTGTGGGAACAGGGGAGACATGGAACCACGGCCCCCAGGTTTAGATCGGTTTGCTCTGCTGTATTTTGAGTTTTATCAGTGGTTATTGGCTAATGGCTGTTTCTTCTGGAAATCCTTCTGAAATGAGCTATTTTTCCCCAATAGTGCTGTCCATAATCAAAGGGTTGATTGATGTAAATCCTCATTTTGAAAACTGGCCTTAAAAGTGCCCACTGAGTAGTTCAACACCACTATAATTCATTTGCTTTAACCTGCTGGAGTCGCAGATCCAGTGTGTGCCACAAAACTTTAATTTTGCATTGATTTAAAAACTGATCTTCAGTGTCAGCGTGAGAGACAGCCACCATCACCATGCTGCACGACAGCAGGAACTAYGTAGGGACATTTTAAACTCACGCTCTGGGTTATAGCTGCTGCTAGCTGCCTGAGGGAAGCGAGCGAGCAGTAAGCCAGGTAGCAATTTGCAGTGTATCAGCCATTCCCAGGTGGTAATCCCTGTGGATGCTCCTCACCCACAGCAAGGGCGCAGACAGCTGGTCACTTTGCAAAGGACACTTTGCCAGCTGAAGACACTGTTAACCCCTGCTCTCCCATCCCCGCAGTCATACAAGCCATGTTTATTATTTTTATCACTGTCTATCGCTATTTTTACTATCATCATTATTTACTCTTCTAAAGTTGTTTCCTCTGGAGATGACAAGCTGTCACTGCTTGTGACAGTTCTTAATTTGGATATGATCGTTTTATAATTCCCACTGTTCACATACATAAGAACCTGATATTTTGCAAACACTACAGGCTAAATTTGTACAAGTACTGCTCTCATGCACTGAAAAAAACCTAAGAAACCTCTGACTTTTGGCTATACAGTTTAAAGCCATTTTCACATATCTGTGCTAAAATCAGCTGAAGCTCATTTTATGTAGCCTTACTGCCACTGCAAGGGGAACTGAGACCTGACCAGTCCTGACACCAGACTTTTCTGGTGAACAAATAGAGCTATTTCCTACTTTCTCTGCACAGTAAAGTCAGAACACCCTGTTCTCTTGCTGACAGCCCTTCCAACGTTAAACCTGGGAACCAAAAGTCTGCAGTAGTCCTGAACTTATGCAGCACCAGAGGCTGAACAGAATTCAAACACAGAATTCAACCACATTGCAGCACACTGGTACAGAAAACAAAGCCTCCTTCATGCAGATGAACAGACCTAGGGGCCAGGCTACTCATCAGTTCCTATTCTACAAAACATGTTTTAAGCGTTGGATTATCTGCGTGACGAGTCCACAGCGTATTTCTGTCCTTAATCCCCTGAGGGAAAAGTCACTAGGATAATTTCAACATAAAGAAACATCCGAGGGATGATGGGCGGGACGTGAGCGGGGAAGCTTAAAGGATCCAGGTTTCTTGCGGGCAAACGGGGAACTCACCATGCCCGACATGGAGGAAATGGCTCTGCCTCCTGCAGCAGCCCCTCTCCGCAAACAGGTTCCCTTGCTCGTCCTCTCTGCCGACGGCTCCGGCACCTGCAGGCACAAAGCACCAAGCCCAGCATTACCCTAGTTATAATTCACCACCTTTCCTGCTTGAGCTGGGAGGAGGCACTGAGCACAAGTCTCCAGCCGCCTGCCGTCCTGAACCAAATGGCTTCAGCATAAGAGATTTAGAGTAGTTATAAATGGACATGACCCGTTTGACCTCTCAGACCTGGCTAGTTGGGCTAAACACCCTATCTGTTTAATTACTCCAAGAAAATGCTGTGTTTAGCAGTGTTTTGTCTTAGGACATCAGTCCCCTGCTCTCTTCTACTTCCACATTACTGCAATGTGAGCTCGGGTAAGAGGAGTAATCTCACAGAGCACAAAGCAGCTCACGGGCACTAAACTCCCAAAAGATTTCTGCACAGTAGCTTCCTCCGAGACAAACCTCGAATTATTTGCTGAGTGCAGACACGCTGCTTACAGTGAAGCACCATAGAAAACATACACCGTGCCCATACAGGAGCATCAGATACGAATGAAGCCCGTGCACAGCCTCACACCACACACCCGCACAAGCCCTTTTCTCTCCTATGCAAGAGGCCAAAGCAGCAAGAAGGAAAAAGGAACTTACTGGCAAAGATGGGAGCATGCAAGAGCCCTGTGAAGACTACAGCTAGTGGGTCCTGCACACTGCACCTTGGGAAACACAAAAAGGTCTCCAATATCTGATACTTATACTGGGCCCTCCCTCAGCAGGCAAGAAGGTGAACAGCTCAGAGACAAATGGGTTTGCACATCGCCGGCAAATGTCTCCAGATTGTGATCTAAACAAACACCCAAGCAGCCTGGGCAGTGACGGCCTCTCTCCCACAACATGTCTACGGGGATCAGGCTTCAAGCAAACTTCAAAGTGTTTCTTGAGAGCAACTGGTTTTGCTCCCAGCCTGGGGGTCTTTGTTCTTACCACCACTTTCAAACTAATTAAGTTTGTGGTGACTTGGGGTCACTTTCAAGTCCCCTCATTTGAAAGGAACATGCATCCTTCATCCTCACTCATCGCATTCAATGGCCTTTTCATCTAGGGACAACCCTCTTTTGTCCCTCCACAACACTAAAACTGAGACAAAGCTGGCTCTTTGATAAAGATGGCGACACAGCAGGACTCAGCCACCTCAGCAATGACAGCATGTTCCCCACAACCACATGGAGAGGCCTGCAGCTCTGTTTTTGCCTCTTTTCAGTGTGAGCGAGCCTTGAAGCCAAGAGGCAGCATCTTTCTTTCTAGCTTGTTAAATACATGTAGGAAAGCACTAGTCTCCTGAGTCCTGGAAACAGTAGAGGCACAGATGGTGGTGCTTGTGTGATGTAAGGGACTCTCACAGACAYGCCGGTCGAGGGCAGCAGTATGTCCTGAACACTTGCTGCATGTGGCTCTTAATTACAGAAGTTAGGATCTCTGCACCGACTTGGCCAAGTGCACATTGCAGGGAACAGATCCAGTTCCCAGGGAAATTTTTTTTGCCAGATTCAGGAATGAGAGTGCACAAGAGAACAGTGATGGCAGCGTAATGCATCTGACACCACTCTGGCATTCAAAATAGGGTTTGGGGGGGGTTGGGTTTGGGTTTTTTTTTGGCTACAATTACTTACAGGTGCAGCAATCACAGATATTTGTGGAAGCTGTACACCCCTAGGAACAAGCCAAGTCTCCCTGGACCTCATACATAGCTCCTGGAGGACAGATGGGCTTCACTGGGATAGATGCCTTGAGGAAACAATTAGCAAAAGCAAAATGCTATTAGAAGGCATCCGTTCCAAACTATGCCATTTACCACAGTGCTACAGGAACACCATCCCCTTCATCCCAGCAGCACAGAGGAGAAATCAGGACAGCTGTTCAACAAAAAAAAAAAAAAAATTTAATTGTGTTCGGCCAAGAAACAAACATATACAAAGAAAAATACATTTCCATAAAAAAAAAATTCACCACGCCTGRGCATCTGAGCCAAGCCACTCACAGCTTTGTGGTGCTGCAGAGTACCTGGAGAGGCAGGGACCGCTACTCTGAGCAACGGCCGTGTGACCTGGCCAAAGCTGGAGGGCAGTCTGCACYGTGGCGGCAGGGCACAGTTAAGTGACATACAAAATACTTATGAAAAAATATGCATTTTAAATAAAGAACTTACAACAACTTAAACTTTATACAAAATATTATGGTTGCCATTTCAGTGTCTCAATTCTAGGAACTATTTTCGAACTCTCAGCATCCTGTTTTCCACCCCACATCCATCTCTGCAGTCTCTCTCCAGAAAGCTCTGACTCTGTCCAGCTCAGTCCAAAGTACCTAAAAATGAAGAAAAAAAAAAAAAAAAATTATAGTCTCAGGAATCAGTAATGCAGTTATGTGAACAAATGAAACCTGTTTACAAGCTGCCAAAGGAATCTGCAGTAACTTTTTAAAGTTCAAGCAAACACGAGTAAAACCAAATCTAGCAAAAAAGTATTGTATGTGTCTCAGGGTCCACTTGATTTGTGTTTCATCTCTCAGAGAGGGGCATAACAAGTTACACTATTAATTATTAAAGATGTGGAAACAGAGGGCTCTGCAAATGATTAAGTTATTTCTCTCCCAAGAAGGAGATTACACAAAATATTGAAACCAAGTGAAACCAAGTAGAAACTCACCTTCCAAAAAAGCGAATTCATCAATAGCTTCAATGGCATTATCTGCAAAGCAAATTGAAAACAATTAACATAGATAAACCGACTCCATATTTGCATCTGCTTCAAATAGCAGCGTTTGAAATTACATCACAATATAGTAACCAGTTTCAAAGAGGTGTACTTGTTTTGGAGCTGGTGTGTGAAATTATTAGCGTAATATTTGGTAGAAGAGAAGTTTTTCTCTCCCATCTTCAGAGAAAGAAAGAGAAGCACCTATGATTGCTTCATCACACTGGGACAGGTGGAAAAATCCTCCATCCTAGCAACCCTTTGCTAAGGATAGCACAGAATATGCTCTCATACCCAGGTCTTTTCTCTGCAGAGTTTTCCTTTTTCCTTGCTGAGCGTACACGTAAGCATCTTTGGCTATGGTTTCAACAAACAACTCCTGCAATGCAAAAACAAGACAGTTTCACACAGGGGATGAGAAAGGGAAGAGAGAATATTCTGAGGAAACAAAAGGTCCTACAAAACTTCAGGAAGAAACCAGAATCTCCATCTTAACATTTCCTCTTTCCAATAAGTAGCTCTGAAAATAACAAATGAAATTGTTGGACAGTGATGCACATGAGAAGTAACAAGGGAGGAGAGGCCAAGAGTGTATTGGACAGAGATGGTTCCTCTGAACGTGTCTGGGAGACCAGCTACACACCAGCTGCTCCCAGGGCACCTTCTGAAGGAGGAAAGGCATCCTGCGCTTGGCGGATGAAGTGGATTGAGCACGACTGTCCTCGCGTGCCACCCAGTGGATACCTCAGCTGCAGGAAGCAGATGCCCAGCACCAGGCCTAGGAGTTACTGCAGGGAGACGCCAAAAGGGAGGGACCGCACACGGATGCTTTCGCATGATGCCAAAGCCATCCCACCAAACACACCTCGCCCGTGCAATGGGAGACACTTTCCAAAGGAGGAAAAAACCCCTCTGTTACATGTTCCTCTGATCTGCACATCGCAAACCCTCAACGTGCAATCAGGGTGAACTGGAAATCTACCCAAGTGGGCACAGAGCTGTCTGGCAGACGCAAAGCCCCGGCGCTTCCCTGACAGCAGGTTTCCACAGCCACGTTCACATCATGGAGACAGCAGCAACCTCAGGGCATTTCTTCCCACCACTGGGCAGGCTTCGGCGGATTCCCTGACAAAGGCAGACGCGGTGCCGCTGCGGGGAGCGCAGCCGGCTTTTCCCGCGGCTTCCCCAGCTTTCTGCTGCCGGTGCCTCTCAACGCCGGGGCGAGCGGTAGCAAACCCAGCACCTGCCCCACCGCCAGCACGTCTCCAAGCAGGTCAACGGGCAGCAGGGCGAGGACAGGGGCTACCATCCCGCTTCCCACCGGGAGAGCTCAGGACGGGCGCGCAGCTACCCTCGCTGCCCGCGGCGGCTCTGCCTGCTGACCAGACAGGGCGTCGGTTGGGAGAGCTGGGAGAGGAAACCCCTCAAACCCTCCAAAAAAAGAAAAAAAACGCTCAGAAAAAGCCAAGCGAGCGGCTCCTCGTCCCACAGACGCCGAGCGCAGCACCGGGGGCTGCGGCTCCCAGGGCCTCCAGCGCCGGCCTGGCGTGGCCCAGCCGGCTCCCTCAGCCCGGGGGCCCGGCCCCGGCCCCGGCCCCGGCCCGGCAGCAGCGCCGGGGGGGCG
>JAYKAV010002628.1:408515-447575 GCA_035582835.1 Phoebastria nigripes | reverse complement strand
GCGGAGGGGGCGGCTGTTGCGGAGTCTCCGCCCGGCGGGGCCCGGAGCTCGCGGAGTGGCTGTGCTGTGAGCGGGGCAGCCCGCAGAACCGGGGGGGGGTCAGCCCCCTCTGTCCCCCCCAACACGGGCCTTGAGCTCTCCGTCACCCCCGCCACCCCCAAGCATGGCCCTTGAGCTTCCTGTCACCCTCATCCCCCCCTAAACACAGCCCTTCTGCCTCCCCGTCGCCCCCATCCCCCTCAAACACAGGCCTTGAGCTCCCCATCATCCCTGTCCTCCTCAAAGATGGCCTTCAGGGCTTCCCCATCACCCCCCGTGTCCCCCAGTCTCGGCTCTTCGTTCTCCCTCTCCCCCCAACCAGGGCTCTGCCTTCCCGATGGCAGCGGAGCTGGAGCAGTGGGGCAGGCGGTAAGGGGGACCCACCTCTCCGAGGAGGTGGCTGTCACCGCTGGCCACCTGCCCTGTGGCCCCACGTAGGCTCCCCGTTGGTCCGGTGTGGGACCTCCCGACACACCCCTCTCTGTCCCACCTCCAGCTGGTGGGATCAAACCCTCCAGTGCCCCCCTTGGGCACCCACCACCTGCTGCAGGACCCCCAGGGCTGCCACCCTTGGCCAACACGTGCCTGTCCCAGCCTTCCCCACATCCCCGACGCACTGTCTTATCCTTAACACCATCCGCAGGCAGGAGCCACTGTGGACACTGCTGGTGGGACACCTTCCCAAAGGGCTGGAGGGACACGACACCCCGGGGCAGGGACATCAGCGCCCGCCTGTGGCCAGCCAGAGCATCCCTGCCTCAGGCCTTGACTCAATCTCTCAGACCTTTCCTGCCTCTGAGGCAATAAACAGCGAAACCAGGACGTTTCAACACAGAGATGGCCCAACTTGGCACCACGCCATGCAGAGCACCCCCCCTGCTTCCCGGCAGAGCTCGGCTCTTCCAGAGTAAATGTCCCCCAGTTTTGGATATGCTGGAAAGCTGTAGCCCTCGCCCCAACCCTCCATCGCTCCTGCAGAGCTTGGCTGCGCGGGGCCATGCTGGTTTTGCCATGCGACCCCCCCGAATCACCTCCACCCTCTGCAGGTCCCATGGGGCTCTGAAGATCTGACCTGCAGCGGGTTCACATTGGCCACCATCAGACGAGAACGTAACCCACCCTCCCGGTCCTCGTGACAGCCTGTCCCTTACATCTCGGAGTCACTCCCCGAACCCCAGGCTCTTTTCTGGATGAGACTGTCTTGTGGGCAGCAGGGCTTGGTGGGCTTCAAGCTTCCCAACAGCAGCAGAGTCCAAACTAGTGGTGCACCAAGAGCTCCTCCTCCTCCTCCTCCTCCTCCTCCTCCTTCTCCTCCTCGTGCTGTTTCATGGTCAGGCTAAGTGACTTCCTGGCATTGCACGCAGCTGCTCACCAACTGTTAGGAAAGAGCTTCTAGTTTCAGGGGAGGGAGACTTCAGAGAGGCTCAGCTTGCACAAGTCCTTCTGCTTGGATGTCTCCGGTGGTCTTTAGAAAGGAGGTGAGCACGCAGGAAAGTATCTGCTGATGGAAAATGGTGAGTGGGCTGCGCTGGACCTGGGGACGGGGTGCGGGGAGCGGAGCCGTGTCTCCTGCCTGGAAAGGCTTTGGCGGTGTCCTTGCAAGGGGCTTGGATCCTGCCAAGACCCTCGCTCCTCCTGGAAGACAAAGTCCTCCTGTACGTCTGAGCTGGTCGGAGCTTCAAAGGTCTCTGACCAGTTCCTGGGCTGAGGGCAAGATTTACTGGGTGACACTGGGCTGGGTATAAAATCTGTGAAAGAGGAGGAGGCCACACTCTGCCGCTGAGTCCAGGAGGGCACCCACCAGTGCAAAATGTATTGAAAAAGCTGGAATTGATCATGGTGACAGTGGTGCTGTATCCCACAGGTACACCTGGGGGCTCTGTGCAAGTCCCAGCTCATGGAATAGCTCCAAAATTGATGGTTACAAACCTCCGAATCATTCAGGTGCCAAAAAAACCAGTGGCGTGTTTAGGAATCTGGAAAAAGTTGTTTTTTTTCACTAGTTTGGGTGAAAGCCCCACTGCCTGGTGTGCAGGAAACAGCGAATTTCTGCTGCTCTACCACAGGCTCCACTCAGAGTGCTGCATTTGCAGCCTTTACTGGGGAAATTGCGGTGACTGCCTGGGGATGCGAGGGGAACTTGCACTTATTTAGGTATATATACATTTGAGCACTTATAATCTAAAAATATTGCGCTAGCTTCTTTGCATACTAGCCCTTCTGTTGTGAAAGAAAAAAATTGTGCAAGCACAAACCCAAACTGAAATCCCAGAGAGAGAACTTCAAAATCAAAGCCTACGGCTTGCTGAGGGCAAGCGGAGCAGCCAGCTGCGGTGCAAAGGGACACTGTGGTCCGGGAACAAGGGGGTGGGAGAAAGATGGGGGAGGGCAAGATGATCCCTCCCCTCCCATAAGGTCCACCTGAGAAGGTTAGGAAAAATGTAACCCATACCTCGAACCTGGCACTCTTCTTCCAAAAATCATCCAGACTCTTGGCAGTGTTTCTCTGGAGGCTTCAGAAAAAGGTGGTTTTTGGTCATTCAGGAAGCTGGGGGCAGCTCTGCACTGGGGCCGGCGTGTCCCAGTTCATGTGTGCACAGTGTGAGCAGCACAGGAAACGCACTGGTCAGAAAAGTAGGGCAGATCTGCTGTCTCTTGGCCTTTTTTTTTGCACGCAGGCTTTGGCAGGATGAGTCTCAGCAGTGCCGTCCCAGGTTTTCCTCCGGGGAGGGATGCTGACAGCTCTGTATGGTCTCTCCCACCAACTCCTGCCCGAGTGGATGATCTTAAAGGTCTTTTCCAACCTAAATGATTCATGATTCTATGATTCTATGACTGCCCCAGGTTCACCATGGACTTCACAGGAACCAGGACCAGGGCAAGGCAGGTTGCTCCCATCCGAGCTCTGGGCAATCTCTAGAGCTCAAATTCTGCCCTCAGGAGCTTTGCTGCTAGTAGGGTATAATCCCCCACCCCATCCCTCTGTTTTGATGGTCCCTGGTAGTGGACAAAGGGTGGATCAGACCAAAAGACTCTATGAAACACCTCCTGGATGCCCTCATGGTGGTGGGACCTGTTCCCGATCTGGTGCAGCTCAGTGTTGTTTTCTCAGACATGTTCCAGGACTGCTTTGAGCAAAGACCACATTTCATGGAGGAAGCTTAGTGTCAGGCCATGTTGAAGAAATAGTGCATTCCCCAGGGGGCTCTTTGACTCGTTTTCCTCCATGGTGTTTTAACTGGAGCTTTTCTTAATGGTCACAGACACATCTGGAGGAGAAAGAGGCTGTGGTGAGGCACCTACGAGCAAAGCTCCAAGGCAACAGGAAAGGCCCTCCCGAAGCAGGCGGCTGGCCGGAGAGTCGCTCTGCAGCATTCCCTGCAACAGAGCCAGGACAGACCCCCATGCCGGGCTCCAAGGGTGAGCCGCCTCCCGAGCCCCCCCAGACCAGGAGGGTGGACTTCAGCAGGGTTTCTCCATCTCACAGTAAAGGTCAGAGTGTGGGACAGCATTCGCCTCCTCATCCCATCTGTGAGACCACGGGATGGATGGTGCGACTGAAGAAGGGGATTGCTCAAGACACCAGCTTCCACCCAGCCCCTGCAAAGCCAGGAGGAGCAGACGCATTGAACAAGGAGGTGGGAGCCACCTCTAATCCTCCCCAGAGAAACCCAGCCCAGCAGACATGGCCACTCGCCAAAGACAAGGGTGCTCCCATGGTTCCTGCCAAAGGTGCAGCTGTTGCAGCCTCCCTGGATGCTGTGGGAAGCCCCCACAGGACAGGCCACCCAGCTCTGCCTCAGAGGAAGCCTTTGCCACATGTCAAGGCACTGGGAGCGAGGCCGGCCAAGCCCAGGCGCCCTCCTATCGTGGATCTGGAGAAGTTTGGTGTGACTGCACATCCTGGCATGCCCGTCCGTCCTGCCACGGAGCCACCAAGGAGCGCTCAGCCGGGTATGGCCGGGCACCTACAAGTCCCCCAGTGAAGGCAGCCACTCATTCAGGAATGAAAATCTCCCCAGTTAAGAGTCTGGAGCTCCTGGGAAATGGAAATATTGGGTGGCTGATGGAGACGTGGGGACTGGTAATGCCAAAGGGGCTTTTATAGGCATAGCATGCGGAAAGGAATGAGAGAGGACAGCAGGTGAAGAAACGAAGGGGACTAAGTGCCCTGTCCCTGGCTGGGGACAGGTATCAGGCTCTGGGGTGCTTGCAGGGAGTAGGGTTGGAGTAAGTAACATGAAGGATGCTGACAAACTGGAGTGAGCCCAGTGCAGGGCACTAAGATGGTTGCGGGCTGGAGCACGTGGGGAAAGAGAGGCTGAGACCCAGGCTTGTTTGGCTGTGAGGAGACCGAGTGAAGGGGAGATCCCCTCACTGCCCACAGCTACCTAACGGGAGGAGAAGATGGAGCCAGACTCTTCCCAGAGGTGCCTGGGAGCTGCACCGGAGGCAACAGGCATGAGCTGCAGTAGGGGAAATTCCAGTTAGATATTAGGAGAAGTTTCTTTCCTGTGAGCATGGTGCAGCCCTGCGGCAGGCACCAGGGAGATGGGTATCTCCATCCTTGGATATATTCAGTTGTCACCTGGATGAGGCCCTAAACAAACTGCTCTAGCTCTGAGGCCAGCCCTGCTCTGAGCAGGAGGTTGGATGACACTCCAGAGGTCCTTTCCAACCAGTCTACCCTTGTGTGGCTGTAAGAGCAGACAAGCCTGACTGGTGGGAAGCAGAGCTGGTCTCCATCCCATGGGCAAGAAGCACTTACACACCCTTTGGCCAAGAGGCAGAGGCTCTCTGAAGCTGGCAGCATGTTGCCTGCAACACCGTCCACCTCCAAGCCTGAGGGAGCTGCCAAGACTCCCCAGGCACAGCCAGAAGTATGGCCACCGGGGCCATGGTGCTGGCTTGGTGTGGCCTTCTTACCAGCTGTCCGTGGGACACAGGACTTGGTGCCTCTTGGACGTGGTGGTTCTCCATTCGGCATGAGTCCTGCCACGCTCCACAGTGGCCTTCCAGATCTAGGCAGATTTGTTGGTTTCTAACAAATTTTTGCCACTCTGCTAATCCACACTCTGGGTGATGAAACTCATTTCAAATCCTGTTTCTTCCTCAAATCCTCTAAGTTCTTGTTCACCACCCCATTTAAAGGATGGTTCCTTATTAACCAGCTCATGTCATAGCCACGGGGTAGAGGGCAACCGAGAGAGTAGAGCCTCTCTTCCTTTCCTTATGAGAACTGCAAAACCTAGCTCATTTATGTTATTATTATAAGATGTTATTATTGTATTAGCACTCAGAGGCCTTTCTCAGGCCTGGCCGTGCCATTGTGCTGGGAGATGCTCACCCACCATGATCAGCCCCAGCCCTGGCCTGAGTGGCCCTGGCAGAGGAGTGAGTGATCTGCTCTCTGCATGTCCTACAAACCAGCAGTTTTCAAGTATTTATTTGTCTCATAGGTACTGAGGCAAGTTTGAACATCTAGAATTACACCCCCACCCTGATTTGGTTATTTTTGTTAATTTTTAGGGCAATCTTACAATTTTTAGGGCCTGGTATATGACTGCGTGTTACTTGGTACAATAACCGAGCAGAGCTGCGATGTTGTACTGCGGATCTTCATGCCAGTTGTTGGTTGGTCTGGTTGACCAGGCTGGTGACAGCTACGAGGCTGGTGATAAGAATAACGGGATCTTAGCTGGCGATTGTACAGGGTGCAGCAGCACGTTCTGGCTGATGATGCTCCTGAGCACATGGAGATATCCAGGACTTGCCCTGACTCTGGTACAGATCTGGAGTTTAGGGTTTTCACCACATTCAAAATACCCATTTTGGCCTCTTCCCCTCCCCTTTTGTCACTGGTCCAAGGAGAAAGTAACATTAGGGACATAAGAATGGGAAAATATATATTAAAGCTCCCCAGTGAGCTCCCCAATGAGCTGTTCCCCAGCGTGCTGGGAAGGAAAGAAAATCCCCAGATGGGCCGTGGAATAAAAACTCCTCGCTGGATCCAAATGTGCAGTCAGTTTTATCTCCCCGCATCCCTCTGCACTAAATCTAGCCCAGGGCAGCTCTGACCCTCTGGGTGGGTGATAGAGTTGAGGAGAAAATGTGAAATAATCCCTCGCTGCTCCCTCCCATTCATCTTTTTACCATAGGTTACCTGAAACCAGGCTACGTTGTGTCAGCCCCGGAGCGGTTCCCACCGCAGGATGCTCCGAGTGTAATGGGGTAAGGACCGAGGCAGCACTTTTATTCTAGGTGGTTTCCAGGCTGTCCTGACCCAGTGGAAAGGGCACGAGAGGGAACAGCAAGAGGGTCCTTCTGTTTTCCTGACTGCTCCTGGAGCCCAGTGTGGGATGGCACCTTGTGCAGGCAGCTCCCACGGTGCAAAGTGCCGTCCTTCATGGGCTGCATTACTGCACAGGTCCGGCTGCTGCCATCGCACCCCGCTGCCCATCTCCTGCACCGCAGGCTGCTGTGCCGCGTCACTGAGCCTTGCGAGGAGCTGCTGACATGTGGCACAGAGCTGCTGTCCCGCTCTGCCCCCGACCCAGGGCCAACCCACGGGCAGCCCAACTGTCTGTCGCCCACCCTTCTCCTGGCAGCCTCGGTCCTGCCCTTGGCCCCCAGTGCCATCACTACAACAGGGCTTCCTAATCGCTGTCTGCCTCGTTGCAGGGATGAAGATGAGATATACGATGATGTAGAGCCCGTTGGGCTGCTCAGGAGAGGCCAAGGCTTTCTGCTGCCCCCCGTGTCCCGGCTGCCAGCGTATCCCCAACCCAGAGGAGGTGGGTACAGAGGGGCTGGGATGCTGGTTGGGGTGAGTGCTGCAGCTCAGAGAGCCTCGAGGCCCCGATGAGCCATGGGCAGCAGTGGAGCCCACTGCTCCCATGCACAGGAGGGCGATGGGTTTCTCTGCTGCCTTGTAAATGGGCATGGGAAACCCTGACCCCCCCGTGCTCAGGGGGCAAACTCAGGGTTTGGTCCCAGGAGGAGAAAGCTCTTGCTGCTGTTTCAGACTTGTGTCCTGTCTCAGCGGGTGTCTACACCTTATAGCAGCCTCACAGCAGCACCTCTCCTGGGGTTTGGTTTTACAGGTGGAGATGCTGGTCGAGCCTCTAACAGGGTTGCCTTGCTGGCAGCTGCACAGAGGTAACAGGCGTTTTTACTCTTTCTAAGGGTCCCAAAATGGCCAGGGCTCCTTGCTGCTTTGACAAAGCTGGTGGTTTAATAGTCTCTGCTGGGCTTGCGATAGAAATGTCCATGGTGAAGAGCACAAGCAGCAGGTTTAAACCTGGCCCAAGAGCCCCAGCAGCCCTGGAGAGAGGCACCTTCGGGTGCTGGGGGAGAGCTGGTGCAGGGAAATGCGATGGGGCAGCAGCCTCGGGGGGGGAGAAGGGGAAGGGAGGGAGCAGAGCATGGGGTCACCTGAGCTTTCCCGTGACTCGCAACGACTTTGCAGAGAAGCCCAGGTCTCCCAGAAGATGAAGCCAAGGACACTCAAGGAATGCAAGAAGGAAGAGAAGGCAGACAGGGAGTTTCAGAAGAAATTCAAGGTGAGCAGCAACGAGCGATTGCTTATGCCTCTAAGCTCCCCCTCACCTCCCGGGAAGGGCGCAACGCAATGGTAGAGAGGAGCTGTGCTCCGCAGAGACCAACCCATAGCCAGGTCGCACCTGCCCAGTTCCCCACCGAAACATCCCCAGATCAGACCAGTCCCACAGACCATTTGGCTAGAGAGGGATCTGCTTTTTCCAAGAAGGGAGAGCGGTTGGAGCTGCCTGGCTCACCCTCCCCTGGGGTGGCTGCCGAGCTGCAGCGCTGCTGTTTGTGTTTCAGTTTGAAGGAAGCATCAACATCCTGACTCAGATGATGGTCGACCCCGCAGCGACGGAGAAGAGGGGTGGAGGGAAGAACCTGCCGCTGAGACGAGGAGAAATTCTTGATGTCATTCAGTTTACAAATCAGGAGCAAATCCTCTGCCGAAACAGCCAGAGGAGGTGTAAGTCTGTGGGAGCTGAGACTTTGCCCGCAGCGGGGATCACAGCACACGAAGATTTGGGAACAAGTTTCTTCATGCTCACACACCCCAGTAGCCATCCCCTTGCCGTTAGACAGACCTGTCATGTACCCTGGATCTCAAATGTTCCCACTTCTCTTTGCACAAACGTCCTGCTCTTCCTCCCGCTCGGCACCAGCATTTCTGCTGTTAGCTGGGCTTGTCATCTCCCTCTGCTAAAAGCTTCGCAGTTCCCGGATCCTCTCGGCCACCAGCCTGGCACATCAGGCTCTGCCGTAGGCACGGACTCCGCAAGCCATGTTTGCACCGAAGGATGCCCAGGTGAAACGGGCTGCAGATCCCCCAGGCAGAGAGTCAGGGATCAGGCTCTTCCCAGCCAGCTGCCACCCAGCCTGGCAGGCTCATTCCCTGCATTGCCTGGAACAGGTTCCTCCCAGGGGTCCAGCTCGGCTTCCCAGACCCAGGCTCCTCCTTGCCCCCAGCTCTCCCTGGGGATGTGAGATGTTGCTAAACCCTGCCTGTCCTGAGCAGGGGCAGGTGCTGGGATGAGACCTCGCTCATGCTCCAGCTCCCAGCACAACCTGACATGCTTTTCCTCGCTCTGTTGCAGATGGCTATGTGCCCCGGGCCGTGATGCTACACCTGTGAGTACCTCTTCCCCAGCCCCTTCCTCCCCACTCCACGAGCTGTAGCAATTGCCCAGCGAGTGCCCGGCACTGAACCAGCTCTGGTGATTGAGTGCCAACTCAAAACCATCCAACCCAGGCAGTGACCATAAGCATAACACCATCTAGTTACCCTGGGGGTGGAATCTGCCATTTCTGATGTCAGGAGAGGTTCTGGCACTGGGAGCAACTTCCTGGTGTGCTGTGAGCCCTCCCTAAGCTGTGGTCCCTCACGTGGGACCTGCCCAGACACTGTTCAGATGCTGCTGGTGGCATGGCACGACGGGCCAGTGCTGCCCCTCTGCGCAGCCGGTTCTGCGGCTCCCGGCAGCCTGGGACAGGGCCACCATCTGTGCGCAACGCGAGAGGGGCCAGAGCCATGCTCACCCCATGCCAGAGGATCCTGTCTCTGCGGGAGAGCACAAAGCTGGGAGGAGGCAAACAGGGCTGCGTGGTGGACACCAGAGCCCATAGACACGTTAGGAGAGATGGGACATAYGCGGCAGCAGGAGCTGGCCCTTGCCTCAGCATTGGGAGGTGGTGGGGACATGGGAGACCAGACTGCTCACAGCACCCCGTCTTTTTCCTTGCAGGGACACTGACATCTATGATGACGTTGAGATTTACGGTAGGTG
Organism: Phoebastria nigripes; assembly: GCA_035582835.1. NCBI lineage: Eukaryota > Metazoa > Chordata > Aves > Procellariiformes > Diomedeidae > Phoebastria > Phoebastria nigripes. The sequence goes on along the minus strand of JAYKAV010002628.1, from coordinate 438,210 downwards.
CAGAGGGAACCGCTGCTGTAGCCCCTTTGCCAAGCACCAGGTGCTGCTCCCTGGCATGGGCAGGCGGCAGCGATCCCCCTGCCAGCACCAGGGCCTCCCCTCCTGCCCCCTTGCTATTTCCCCACCTTCCCTCTCTCCCCTCTCCCTCTCTGCGATTCTTCTCCCTCTCTCTGGGACATCCCTTCCTTTCTCTCAGTTCCCCACAGGTCCTCATGTTCCTTCATTCCCAATTATTTGGACTTCCCCACACTCCTTCCCTTCTCAGCTTGCTCCCTCCACTTACTGCCAGCCCCAGGGACCCTTCAATGTCCTTTGAGATGTCCCTGATCCCCCAGACAACTCGGGATGCCCTTTCCCGAGCAGTTGCTCGCTCCTGGCATGCAAACTCCATCCCCCGGCTCGCAGACAGCTCTGAAGATGAAGCTGAATAGAGACAACTGTATTTTAGCTGTGCTGATGAGCAAACATTTTATCTAATTCTGCCTGGCAGGTTGAGCGATCCATGCTAAAGCCAAAGGCACAAGACAGCACCAACAGAGACCTCCCCAAGGGCCGCAACATGAAAAGCACTATATGCCATGCTCCTGCTTTGGAAGGAGCTCTGCTTCCTCTGAGATAGCCTGCAAAAGCCACCATGTCCCTGCCGAAACAGCAGCGAGGCTGTTCAGCACGCTGCGGGGCTGCAAGAATCCTGTCCCACTGRGGCAGGGGGTTCAAAGAGATCCTCAAGTCAAGGCTTCTCTGTGGCTTTGTTTTGTCTGTGTAAAATATGGCAATGGTTTGAGAGGGTTTCGTGGTCTTATTTGTGGGTGGGGGGTTTAAAATCTGGGCCAGAGAGGTTTTAATTTGGAGACGTTTTAATATTTCCCCGTTCCCAGAGCATCCTCAGCCTGGGAACAGCGCTGTAATCCTAAACCCACCTACCCCATCCTTCAGCTGCCTTCTGCACTGCTCTCCTGCCCCAGTGAGACTCCTGGCCTGAGCCAGAGTCAAACAGGACATAGAAATACTCTAAAATACTGTGGGCAGCAATGATTATTGACCAGGCGTCCCAGCAGCATCCCACGGCCTTGGGGCAGCTTCCCTGCAGAGCTGGCAGCGGGGGTGGATCTGTTGGGGTAGATATTCCTGTGGGCACATTCAGCATCATCTGTCGGTGCCTTGGGCTGACGGTCTGTGCCAATCGCCACGGGAAATTCTTCAATTAACTGGGAAACAATCTTCCTTTGCAAGCTTTGCCCTCACGAAGCCCTTACGGATGTGGGGTAGGAAGGGGGTGCGCTTGCAGCCGGTGGGAGCACAAATCCTGTGGCAGCCTCCAGTGGCAGGACCCAGATCCTTTTGGATCAGGAACTGTGACRGGAAGGGAGTTCCGGGTCTGAATCCCTGCTCTCAGCCTGCAGCATGAGGCCCGGATCCCAGGCAGTGGAGGGTTAACCTGGGAGGGTTTGGCACCGGCACTGGCGGGATGCCAAGCCCAGATTAACCAGTTGAAGACGTCACTTTCCATTACAGGAAAGGCTCCCAAATAGCCCCGAAGCTTTTGGTCCCAGGGATTAGCCACCTGCACGCTCGGCTCCCGGCAAAGGGCAGGGGTCCGTCGGCGCAGTGGTGCCCAGGGCGATGAATGGGGCTGGGAGCTGCTCCAAGGGGCATCGCGTGGGCGGCTGAGAACGACCATGTGGGAGTGGGTCAGGAGAGCTTTGCTGAACTCGCTGTCCACAACCTTCCTGCATGTCTGGAAGTGGGTACGGGCTTTCTGGCGTAAAAATGGCCTCTTGACCCTGTCGATGCTGTCGGTTGTCACCGGGTGCCTCCTGGGGTTCCTGCTGCGGGCGCTGGAGCTGACGGAGCTGGTAAGCCTGGCTGGGACGGGGATGGGAGTGAGGGGGATGGAGCGGGGCAGTCGGGGTGACCATCCCTGGTGCCATCAAGACATCACCATCAAGGGCCCCAGACAGGCACAGCCCCAAAAGCAAAGGCTCCTGCCCAAGAAAACCACCTCTCAGGGCAGGTTTCTCCCTATGGCTTTTCTTTCTTTTTTTTTGACCAAAAAGCTGCAGGACAAATCTTGCCCCCCTCTACTGGGAGTGAGGGGCTCTGGGACAGATCCCGTGGGGCTGCAGGAGCCTCCAGGTGGGATGGGGATGGGAAAGGGGGGAATGGATGCTAGGCTGCTGGATGCTCAGTAACAGGCTCCCCCCAACACAAACAGCAGCGTTGGGGTCAGAGGGATGAGCTCCTCCTGTTACTCTCCCCAGCTGTGCAGATGCTCAACCAAAGCACTTTTCCACTCTCTGGAGAAGGCCCAGCAAATAAATACGGGGTTGGTGGAGAGCCTGGGGGGCTTCCAGGGGTCGCCTTCCTCCGAGGACCCTTGGAGACAAACACATTGGAGAAAATGCACCTAAAAGGTGCGTTCGCTCAGTGCTTTCTAGGAGCATTGCGCTGTTAAATGTCACCGCACTAAAATCCACGTGGCTTTAATGACATTGGGCATCCTGGCTGTGGCTCAGCCCTGATCTTCAGCTGGGCTGGCTGAACCAGGAGGGGGKATGCTGCTTCAGGGACAGCTCGGCTGGTGCTGGAACATCCCCGTGTCACCCACAAGGATTTAGCAAAGTCTTGTCACTTCAATTACGCCCTTCAGCATCACCACCCGCAGYGGGGATGATCTTGTTACTTAATTGAAGCCGGGTGTAATCTCCCTGAGCCCTGGTGCACGYGCCCACGAGAGCCCGGCAGCCTCCCACACCAGGCTTGAGGCCAGCAGAGCCTGGGGGCTCCTGCCCCTCGTCCTGCCATGCACCGAGTTCATCTGTCCTCTGCCCCAATCCCATCCTGCCCTGTTGCCACAGTCTTGCATGTGGTCCCTGGCAGCCACTTCTCCCCGTTAGAGACTTTTGTCCCAAAATCCACGCTGCAGATGAGGGGCTGGAGAAGYAGTCGGTCCCCACTTTCCTCCCCACGATTGGAAAGTGTCACGAAGCTGAGAAACCCYCTGACAAAACAGATGCTGTTCAAATCTGTTATTACTCCTTGCACCCGGCTGGAGCCATCGCGGCTCCGCTCTACATGAGGTCCCAAGGGAAATCAGCTGAGTTTAGGCCACACGGGTGGGTTAGTGCAGGGACAGCAGTGTGGAGCATTTATTTTAATAGTTTGCCTTGGCATCCCTCAAAGCCCAGTGGTGTTGGTTACTTTGAAGTAACCAAAAGTACCTGCTTAGCTTGGGGCCATCTCAGATCCGTCCCTGACAGCTCTACAGCTGCACAGTGAAAGACTGGGGGGCAGGGAGGGAGGGAAGGTGGATGGATGGATTGATGGAGTGAGGGATGGATGGATGGAGGCATGGAAGGAACTCAGCAGCCAGAAGGATGGTAGATGGAGAGATGGATGGAGGGATGGTAGATGGATGGAGGGTTGGATGGTGGGTGGAGGTAGGGATGGATGGATGGTGGATGGATGGATGGTGGAGGGAGGGATGCTGGCCAGGTGGCTGCTGGTCTCACAGACCCCTCACTCTTCCCTTGGTCATGGCTGTGGGATCCGGGCTTTGGGGGTCTCTCTCCAGGCAGCTCTTCCCCATGCCCATGTGAGGAGTGTAGGGGGTGGACAGATGCCAAGGCATGGAAAACTCCCTCAGTGCACCGCGAGGCTGCACCACAGATGGTCCGGACACCTGGGCTCTCYCTGAGCTCAGCTTCGCCATTTGCAGCCACAAGGTATTTCCACCTTTTGCTGCTGGCACCAGGCTGCACCCGACAGCTTTGGGGCACATTTGCACGTGCAGTCAAGCCTCTGCTCCCCAATAACAAGTGCAACGACGTTCGGAAGGAGCCAGTGGTGGGGCCATGGGGACCATTCCCTAGAGGGCGATGGACCCAAGGATGTTTTTGGGAGGGGACCAGCCCCACACGCCTCTCTCYGGTTCACAGCCGGGTTTCCCATGTGGCCAGTATTTCCCATCCCTGACCCAGCTCCTGGTAAGGGACAGCCAGAGAAACAGTGTCTCCGAGTGCCATAAGGAACGGCTGCTGGCTGGGAACCAAGCTCAGAGCTGCGTCTGGTTGGGAAAAAGGCAAATTTATCAGGTTTGAGCCCCTAACCTGTGATCAGCATCCACTTCTCAGCTCTCACCTGACACAACGGCTCTGCTCTATGTACAGGAGAAGCAGTATTTTTCCTTTCCCGGAGAGCTCCTCATGAGGATGTTGAAGATGCTGATCCTGCCATTGATCACCTCCAGGTAAGACATCATCTGCTTCTAAAGTACCATCTCTCCATCACGTTGAGGAGATAGCCTCAAAACTGCCTGGGGTGAGAATAACCCCAGCCCCAAGCAGCCAGCAACCAAGCAGCATCCCCTGGCTTGGTGTCCATCAAACCCCATGATTTCCCAGCAATGGTCTTGGACAAATCCTCACCTGGATTTGGTAGATACCTGGCACCCAGGTCAGATACCTGCACTGGCTGGGGTGTTTCCCTTCTTTCTGGGCCCAGCCAGCTGGCGATGCTGGGACCATCCGTGGGTGGTTTATGATGGGCAGCTGTTTAAACTCAAAGCAGATTTCCTTATTTAGAGGGTTTTGAGAAAGTTCAGGTAGAAACCACAAGCATCCTTCAGTGTTGTGTCTATGTTTGCAAATCCCACTTTTATCAGCCTGTCCAGATCTAGAAATAAGAAACAGAGCTGACAGAGTCACACTCAAGTCTAAGTAAGGTCTTGAAAAGCTTTCATGGATTTACATATTTTAAACAATTGCTGGCACATGCTCATTAGAAATATCCAAACAATTAGCTCTTCGTTCCCTTGAGGATGTGTCACTTCTCTGTTGTTTTCCAGAGTTTGCGTGCTGTCCCATTTGACTTCAGTTTATTTTTGGGAACAATGTGGTCTCTATCCTGGCCACACTTGGCCTTTTTGGTATCAGCCCTTCTAGACCTGCTTTCTTTTCCCCTCCAGTATTTCACACCCCCTCCCCTGATGCGCCGCCTGGGTTTTCCTTCACTCTCRGGGTGCTCTCAGCCTTCCTTGCAGCTCAATGATGCTGGGTCGTCCCAGCTGACCGCTCTCCTGCCTGCGGGCGCAGGGTCTGCACAGGGCTCCCAGGATTTTTCTTGCACATTGAATTGAACCGGCTTTTTTCATATTTAATTACTGAATGATGGTGAAGTGGCGCCTTCCCTCTATGGACCATCCCAGAGAGACCGGGTGCACTCTGGGGATGGATTTGTCCAGGTTGGGGCTCAGCTCTAGAGCTCCCCAAGCCTCACATTGGAAAGCATCACCCACCTCCGCGTTGCTTTTGTGGCCTCTCTTGAGCTTCCCAGGGTCTCTCTCCTCCTGGACACGTGGCTGCTGGAGGGGATCTGTGGGCTGGCCACCACGTCAACGACCCATCCCTTGTGCATCCCCAAGGGTGGCATTAACCCTCACAGCCTCTGTCTCCATCACATCCCGCCTGGGGGTCGTCAGGCCACTGCCAAATGCCRCCGGCAGGCTTGGCCAGGGCTCTGCAGGGCCCCAGGGGAGCTGGAGCAGTGAAAACCAGCGGCCAGGAGCTTGGTGTGGGTCTGCATGCACACAGGGCACACTGCAGACCCCAAACGCTCCCGTTTGCCCCCAGTGCCAGCACTGCTGCCCGCCAGCTCTCCTTCCTGCTACAGCCTGTAATACTGTCTCTATTTTTAGTCCAGTTTTGTTTAAAAGTAGCTTATGGGCTACTTCTTAGGAAAGCTTACGTGTACRTGAAGTCTGAACCAGCAGCTCTCTCCTTGGGGGCGTGGGGTCTGTCCCCACCAGGATTTTATAAACCTTGCTAATACCTTTCTTCGCTGTTCACAGTGACACGCAGCAGCAGCACAGGGCATYGGAGATTTAAGAGAACAGCATAACAAAAAAAAAGAGCAGCATTAGTTATTCACCATCAAAATACACTAAGAATATTTTACTTCTTATCCCTTGGAGAAAACAGAAAACATGGCCAGACCTTGAAAAGGGACTCAGAGGGGTGTCTCCTGCCCGTCGCAGCTCAGCCTGGGTTGCCACAAGCCCATCCTGGGCGTGAGATCCTGCGGGCACAGGCACACGAATGTGCAAGAGCTTGGTGATGCCCTTAAGCATTGGTTAAAAAAAAGTCTATGGAAACTTCTCCCACCTTGGAGATTTGGGCCATCAAATGCATCTTGTGCAGTTTTGGGAGCAGATGCAGACCACAATCTTTTCTGCTGCAGCCTCATGTCCGGGCTGGCCACCATGGACTCCAAGGCCTGCGGGAAGATGGGGATGATCACCATCACCTACTACCTTTGGACAACCTTCATGGCAGTGACTGTCGGGATCATCCTCGTGGTCAGCATCCACCCTGGCGCAGCTGCCCAGAAGGACAACTACTCTGTGGGGAAAGTGGTGCTCAGCTCTGCCGATGCRTTACTGGATTTAATCAGGTATGTCGCAGGATTTCAGGAGGAGCCAAGTTTATGATGGCGTTTCACAGACAAGATCTTCCCACAAGGCACTGAGTTCCTGGGAGATACTGAGATCTCAAGRGAAATGGGAGAACCGTTGGCCACGCTGACCAGGCACAAGTACCTCTGAGCCCAGCAACGTGGGGTTCGTTTCTCCCCACACATGTCCCTCTGGCCACTCTGTCACCCCCGTTGCCCTCCTCCCAGAGCCGCTAGCAAAGAGGGGTGCGGCAGCAGAGAACAGGAAGATTTAAATTCTCTGCAAAGCTCAGCGGTTCTCGCTCTGCAGCCCCAGCCGTGACATGCCAAGCCCTGCAGCTCCTTGGGCTTTGCAAGGTAAAAATGAGCAGGAGTTGGCCCAGGGCTGGATTAAAGCAGTGGACGAGGGTTAACTGGGGAGGGGGTGCAGCACGGACCCAGGGGCTGGGGGAGAATCCCCATTTCTGGAGGCGTTTGATCAACTGGACAAGGCTCTGAGCATCCTGCTCCAGCTTTGCAGGTAGTCCTGCTCTGAGCAGGGGGCTGGAGATGGCAGATGTCCGTCCCAACCTCTGGCTTTCTATGAGTCCAGTTTACGCGTGGTTCACAGTCCTGCTCTTCATTCACCTTCCAGCCTGTCTTTGCCCTCAGCTTGCACAGAGGACATCAAGCTGGTGTTGGCTGTAATGGTCCTCCTCTTGGCCTCGTGCCCGCCAGCGGTGCTTCCCMGGTTGTTCCCTGTGTTCTCACGATGCGCTTTAACCCCTGCGCAATTGTTCTCTTACAGAAACATGTTTCCTTCTAATCTCATTGAAGCTTCGTTCCAGCAGGTGAGTTCACCTGGCCCCACTGCCGCAGGCGGCTGGGATGGTGCTYGGCTCCAGACGGGGCTGCTCTCCCCGTCTGGGGGCTCTTCCCCACCCACAGCCTGGACATGAGCCCCTTCCCTTCCCTCTGCCTCCCTCCCCACCCTGCCTGCTCCCCGGCTGCTTTCTGCTCACCCCAGGGTGGGCACCCGAAGGCGGGATGGACTCACAGGGACACCCCTGCCTGCGCTCTGCCTGGGAGGGCTCCTGTACAAAAGCAGCACAACATCTCTTCCCTCAGACCCCGCTCTTGTGCAGTGGCTTCTCGGTCCCTGGGGATCGGGGAGCAGAGGCAGAGGGGTGGGCAGGCAGCAGGCATGGGGAAGGAAAGCTTGAAGGAAAGGTTGGGGTGGACGAAGGGGAGAGGCCAAGGAGGGGCCAGGTAGGGTGGAGGGGAGAAGAGAAAATGAGCAAACTCATGGCATTGGGAAAGCATCTGTACAGCTCCCAGAAGGAGAGGGATGGGGGGTGAAGGGGCCTCTCTGTGGGGACCACAACGCTTACCCAGTGCTGCACCAGGATCCTGCAGGGACCTGACCCACAAATGCCACGCATCTGCCCGGAGAAGTGCAGCCTTGCTCGAGGATGGCTGTGCTGAGGTCTGCAGGGAACAACCACAGTTCCCCTTGCCTGTTTCTTGCTTCTCTTCTTTTCACCAGCCTTTTACTTCCTGAAAAACAAACTGAACCTCCAGGACCACCTGGCCTAGTGATGGTTTTGCCTCTGTGTTCAGAGCAGGATGGAGCCCATTGCCAACAGGACACTAACCTCACTGCTTTGCTTTTGTTCCAGTATCGAACTGTTCTTGTCCCGGTGGTGAAGTCTCCCAGCTTTCCAAAGATCCCAGGGAAATCTCTCAGTTTTATTTACTTTGCACCCGACGATGAAAACCCTGAAATTCATCGGCCTGTGCTCCTCGAGCTGACGCCGCCGCCTGAGATGACCTACAGGACCCTGCCCGGGACCAGCAACGAGATGAACGTCTTGGGAATCGTCATCTTCTCAGCAACGATAGGTACCTGCTCAATAGAGAATGGGGCTCCGCGCCGCGCCCCGACCCAGCTCGCAAGGCTGTTCAGTGGTGGTTGCAACCCGGGGTGGTAACTGCTGTGGCCACTATGCTGTAAATGGAGGTAGGGATGCTCAGAAGGACGAGGTTATTTTAGCTCTAACTGCTCAAGTCCCTGGGGAACCGGGCACAGCACGGAACTTGTATGAACACCTTCATCAGTGCCATCCATAATGGAGCTCACAAAAGGTGTTAGGCACTGAGAAGGCTGTTTCCTCCCCAGATTTTCCATATGAGCAGTCACAGCCCAAGCACGTGTCCTGAGGGTTTTCGAATCATCATGTAAACCGGAGGGTCCTTTTTATGAAGTCTACTGAAGTGAGTTGTAACTTTTGCAGAGGCTACCTGGGACACAGCTCATTACAAATAGTCCAAACCCTTCACGCTGGCAGTGTTCAAGTTCCCTGAGCAGGCAGCAGGTGAAAGCTGGGTCAGACTTAGTGCCTGTCACAAATGTATGGAAATTTATAACGGGACTTTCTGAAGAAGGTAAGAAAGCGTCCTGCATTGAACAGCTTGCAATCCTGCATGGACAAGGTGCTCAGCAGCAATTTCAGGAAGGAAGAAGGACCAGAGGTTGGATGGAGAGAACGTGCAAGGGATAGGGAGGAAGAAGGTTTAAAGGGGAGAAAGTCACACGGAGGAGGAATTTGGAGCTGACTCAAACGGTAAGATAGAAGGACGCTGGGTGCAAGGCTGAGTGAGAAAGAGAGGAAGGGAGGAATCAGGAAGGAAAAGAGAGGGCAATGAGATGAGCATGGGGGCAGGATTACGTGTAGACTAAGAGGTGAGGGCAAGGAGCTTGAACTTAGTGTATAAGGAACCAAAAAGCCAATTAGAGGATTTGAGGGGTGGAGGCAGTGTAGCCAGCACAGCACTGGAGCACACCAGGCTGCCGTCAGAGCCAGGGGAGAGTGGCCAGTTCTAAAGGCTACGATACAGTGAGTGCCTGGAGGAGATGGCCACAGTGAGACYGGGCAGAGACAGACCCACTTAAAGATCCTTACAGACAAAAGAGATGTCTATGGCAAACTCCTGTCCCAGTGACCAACACCATCTGCAGACCACAGATGCTCAGGGAACGCACCAAGCTCCTGCTCGCAGGCTGCTCTCCTCCAGCCCAGCCAAACAAGCAAGGAGAAGCCACTTTTCTCTTCTGAGATTACCACCCCACCACCCTGCCAGCGTGGGAATGAGGATCAGCGCTGAGTTAGGACACAGTGGGAGATCAACTGAGCGAGCCCAGGCCACCCAGCTGCACTCCCCAGGTTTTGCACGGGATGGATTAGAGCTCCACGAAGCTGCAGATTGGCAGAGCATCACCTGCACTGGGGATGGACARCTTGGAAAAGGGCATCTGTACATCCACGGGAAGCTTTACCTGCGAGGAGAGGTTGAATTAACGGGGTTTGCCTGGCAGAAAACAGGAGAGGGACAGGGAAGGCCAGGCAACGCAGCCCTGTGCTGTGGGAAACGGGGATCAGCTCCTCCTTGCAGCAAGGCGCGGGAGGCCAGGTGGAAGCTGGCTGAGATCTCGGCAAAGGGTATTTGTGTCCAATACCAAAATTAGACAGTTTGTGGGACTGAGACCAAGGCGTCCATGGAGYGCCCGCTGGCTACCCAGAGTGGCTTTGCTGTGGATGGTAACCCCACACAGCTACCACAGCTCCAGCAATCTCTTCACTGACGCCGAGCATCTCCAGTCCTCTCCATTGCTTTTGAAATGCAGAAAGGGGCAGAGATTTAAAGTTACTTGAAGTAAGCTGTCCATTTGCTAGAGCGATCTTTTCCAAATCAGCTGTCTGTAGGACCTGAAGAGAAATGGATTTCTTTCAAACCAGCTGTTACGGCCACCAAAYACTGGATGAATATCCACAGAGCTGAGATTTAAATATGCCAAGCCTTGTCTCATTTCTGAAAGTCCTGGCAAAGGTGACCCTATCTCATCTCTCTTCTGAGTAAGCCAACTACCTGCCRAGGGTCTCTAGGAGTCCTCAGCCCTGAAGACTGAAGAGGGATGAGAGGGACAAGACAAGATCCTGACTATATTCTTTTTTTCCAAGCTAAAGCAGACACTTGTTCAGTGCTTCAGAAGTAATTTTAGCTAACGGGACCACACAGAAAGTACACGCACCAGGCTGGAAACTAGATGGGCAAATACTCAAAGACTCATTTTTCTTTTGCTCAATGGGTACCTGGGAAACCTCCTCGTCAGTGAAAGCAATGGGATTTAGCACTGGCCAATTTTGTGCTGGCAGAACAGAAAGCACCATAACCCCTCTAACCATTCATGTATTTCTGCTCTAGTATTCCTTCAACAGAAAATTAGACTGGAATTAGGTTAATACAAGAACATCAAAAGAAAAACCAGAATTAATACAGGAGGCTTAATACCTGTATCTAAGCAACTCAGTTGGATCCTTCCCGACGTATTATTGTACAGCTGCATGTGTTGTCACCACCACGGTACAGTCTGTGAGCCACCGACAAAGCTGTCTGCGTGAAATAGCTGGTCGGCAGCCAGCACAGCCCGTCCCACGAGGGAACCGAGAACTGCCACCACCCATGGGGATTGGGCAAATCCAAGCACTTCTGAAGAAGCTCATCCGAGTGGCAGACGTGGCATTCACTCCAGAGCAAGGGGAGGGATGCAACATATCATCACATCCTCAGCTATATATACACCCCCCCGAGTTTTGTCCTTTAAAAAAAATCAATTTTTGTTTCTGGAGCTACATTATTCTTGTATTACCAAATAGCAAAAAGGCAGCTTATCCACCTTGAGAAGTGACTCCTCCAGTACTGAGCAGCAGTGAAGAGTTTATCAGTTATCTGTGCAAGGAATAGTCCAAATCCTGGATTTGGGTTTGGTGGGGTTTTTTTGAGAAAAGGACAGATGCTTGTATTTGCTTGGAGCAGAGAATTACTGTGACCCGTCAGAGCATGTGGAAATCTGTATTAAGTCTGACCTGCTGTGAGTTTGCCCAGTGAAACCCATTCTGTGACCACCAGAGCCTCATGGTGAGGTCATGTCATGCTCATGCTCATGCCATGCTCAAGACACTCGGCATGACACACGCTGCTCCTGTGGTACTCTTGAGTAATATAAACCGATGTGCTTGGTTGCAGGACTTCTCCTGGGAAAAATGGGTGAGCGAGGAACTCCGCTGGTTAACGTGTGCCAGTGTCTGAATGAAGCAGTTATGAAAATTGTCTCAATGGCAGTTTGGTAAATCTGTTTTTGATTGATTCAGTTATTTTCTTATCTGCTATCTAATGGTAATGCTGGTCATACATCTACAAGTATCTATTGTGAGTACTGGATTTATTTTCATATGACCATACCACATGGACCATTAAATACTGTAATGTCATGTAGTGCTTCAATGATTGCTGCATCCTCATCATTTTTTATGCTTGTTCGTTGCAGGTACTTCCCCTTTGGCATTGTATTTCTCATCGCTGGAAAGATCCTGGAGATGGAAGATCCATCGGTTATAGGACAGAAGCTGGGACTATACGCCATTACAGTAGTGTCAGGGCTAGTCATCCACGGACTCGTTCTCTTACCTCTGCTTTTTGTGCTCATCACCAAGAAAAACCCCTTTGCTTTCATTCAGGGGATACTGCAAGCCTTGCTGATTGCCTTGGCTACATCTTCCAGGTATGAAAACGTGGCTGAAATATGCTGATACAGCTGAGAAGGCATCTGGTTTAGTCGAGGGGGACGTGGCTCTGTGTGCGGCCAGGCGAGCTGTGGGAGAACAGGTATAATTCAGACAAAGAAAAATTATGCTCCAGCACTATTTGAAATGARATCGCTTCCAGTTTTAGTAGGAAGCGGGATGCTTGGCACTGCCCTGGTCCTCAGCGGGAAGAGCCCCGGTGCATCTTCAGACCCGGCCAGCTCACGTCGCTCTCCTGCTCACGCGCTCCTGGGGTTTTCCCAGAGCAAAGCAGCAATGTTTGTGCATGTGTGTGCTTCTTTTAATTGCTGCAGCCAGTTTTCTTTCAAAGAATTCAAAATAGGACTGTTGTTGGTGCTTTATATAACAGCGTGGGGTTATGATCCTGGGTTTTAATTGAAAACATCAAAAGCTCTTCTGAACACTTTACTGAAAAACTTAAATCAGCTCCTGTGTATCCCAAGCTCCTCCAAAGAAAAGTGTTGTCTACTTTGGTAAGATTTTATAATTTCAGATTATTTTTATCTGTTTTATTTTCATTGAAAAACATTCTTTATAACAATGAAGAAACTTTACATTAGAAACTACCGTCCTTTCTGGAAGACACACAAATTAAAACATTTTCTTAGAAAATATTTGACTAGGCAAAGGGTTTTTCTGGCCTCCCTAATGTTGCTTCTTCACATAATCCCAATAAAACCATCTAGGATCGTGCCTCCCTCCCCCAGTGCCCACTGATGCGGGTCTCTTCTGCTACTCTTAACTACCTGATCTCCTCCTGAACTTGGGTCTCCAGCTCTGTCTCTGTCAGGCTTTCTCCTTCCTCTCTGCTCTACAGCCAGCTAAGCAAGCTGGAGAGCTGTTACGCAGAGGACAGTGGGAGCACTCTGCTCCTTGTCCCAGCCCTGCGGTCTGTGCCAGGGGCTGGGGGCCACCGCGCTACGTGCAGCAGCCAACTCCTCTCAGGAAAGCAGTCCCTGCCTCCGAGAGTCTATCGCCATCCCATCGACTTCTTTTCTGTGCTCGTTTCCTTTCTTCCACTCGGTCTTCTTCCTCCACGTCCTTATCCCAACTCCTGCGTGACAGCTCATGTCTTCGTGCTAGACAGAAACAAGAGAGAAAGGTCGGGGGGTGCAAGAGCCGAGGCAGCTGCTCCTTGTGCGTGCGGCACAGAGGAGACGAACAAGGAACAACGGGGTCTGGCTGGACCCCGGCACGGCCAGTGCTGGCAGATGCTGCCCCATACCAATGTTCGAGGTGCTCCAGGATTAACGTGGAGACCAGGGACGTACAAGAAAGCAGTAACCATCACACAGAGCTGTTCMTAGAGAGCGGTTTATCTTGCAGCCAGCGGCTAACTGACTACTTGGCTAATTATGTGTATTCCCCAGGTAGTGCAAGTTGAATAAACTTTCATTGCTATAGCAGTTTGTATATTGCCGCTGCATTTACCCTCAGGAGGACTTGTATGTCTATGCTGTTATGCTGATTCCTATTTATAAAGCTCAGCGCAAACCATAGAGAGAATTACTGATCATTTCTTGTTCTGCAGCTCAGCAACCTTGCCCATCACCCTGAAGTGTCTCCTGGAAAACAATGGAATAGACAGACGCGTGGCACGGTTCGTCCTCCCTGTCGGTGCCACCATCAACATGGATGGCACGGCGCTGTACGAAGCAGTCGCTGCTATCTTTATTGCCCAGGTCAATGAATATGACTTGGATTTGGGACAAATTATAACGATAAGGTAAATGTTTCTTTGCAGCAGCTGAATTATTTCTCTCTATCCATATTTATAGACATTATAACAATCTCTCACACTTTTCCCATTTGGCAGAGATCTTGCTACTGCACAGAATGAGCTTTGCTGGAAAGCTGAGGAGTAGGGAAAGGTGCAGCGTGTACCAGCCCCCTGCACTGTGCGCCAGGGAAAGGTCGGGCTCTGCGCCCACAGAATTTGCTGCAGAATCAAAGACTTTGCCTGTAGGTAAAAGCCATACTGCGAACTAACAGCATGGCTAGAGCAGGTCAACACCTGCAGTGCAGATGAATTATCTTAGCATAGAAGGATTTGTGCAGGTATAACTTAGTCCCCTTCAGGAATGGAATATCCTCATTTTATAAGCAGGAAAATAAAGCACTTATCTAGATAAAAATAAGTAAGCACAGTTGCAAACATTTAGCAATTTTATGCAGGGGCTACCTACACTGGAACGCAGAGGGGGTTGTGTAAGCACAAAGCCAAGTGTACCTGCTGCAAGCCCTCGGCCATGATGTGCACAGGCAGGGGTTTGGGATAGCATCAGGGAGCAGGAAGGTGGAGGAAGCCAGATATGATCCAATCCTTCCAACAGCAATAACTTACTTTGCCATGCAAACATGCTTGCTTTCTTTAAAAAAAAAAAAAAAAACCAAACCCAAAACCCCACTACAATAATTGTGCAGCCACCTCCTCTTTGCAGCATAACAGCAACAGCAGCAAGCATAGGGGCAGCCGGAATCCCCCAGTCTGGACTGGTTACGATGGTCATCGTGCTAACTTCTGTTGGGCTGCCGACCGACGATATCACACTCATCATCACAGTTGACTGGGCTCTGTAAGTATTTTCCAGACGCAATGTTACGGGCGGGTGCTAAGTGCCAATTCATGGTGACGTATTTGAAGCAGCTCTCACAGAGGCAAATAGAGATTAAGGGATCACAGAACAAGGGCAGGAGCCAAGTGTGAGATTCTTCACTTTATGATTATTTTCTTGAAATAGCCCGCAATAACTATAAGCAAAGTCTCCTAAAAGAGTGTTTGACTTGAGGCGTTTCTGTTCCGAGGTGCCCATCACGGTCTAGTGCCTCATTAAGGACTGTACGTGGAAGAAGTGGTGATGGTATTCAGCCACTCTCTCAAGTAAGGTCCCCAGTTTGAAATACCAGCTTGTCCTGATCTTTTATCTACATTCCTATCTGATTGTACAACACAGCTTTGTTGGAGGTCTCAAATAAGTAACAAAATCTATCCTTCTGAAACATACATACATTTATACTTCCAAGAGATCAAAAGGATGCTACTTTCCTCCATAGCGAAAGGTAGAAAAGGAGGAAGGTAGATGCACAGTCTCATCTTCATGAAGCATTACTGTGTAAGGCTGCTAGTTAACGTATTCTCTAGAAATACCTCAAGTCCTAGTCTTCTCCAAGCTGTCCAGTCTGTGAACAAAGGAGGATGGACARCACAAGAGTCAAAGCGAAATGGTGGATGGTACAGTATTTGTTTTGGTGGAATATCATCCCTGGAAGAGGAACAAGGTTGGTGAAGCAGGGTGAAAGGCATCTGGCTTCATACAAGGAGAAATTAAAATTAGCCAGAAAGATGCTTAACAACAAGAGAGCGACAAAAGGGGTGGAAACATGCAATTGTTTAGGAAAAGAGCACGATCTCCAAGAAAGAAAAAAAAAAAAAAAAAAAAAAACAGAGAAACCCATAATAAACCATAAACCACTGGTAATTATTTACAGTATGTGCTCATCCTGTTTGCTGTTTCTATTTCTGAAACATGGGCATTTTCACAATTAAAAAGTAGAAAGGAGAGAGAAATAGATGTCACATCAAAACAGTAACAAGGTAAAGTACAAGTTGGTTGCACACCAAATTGTAGCAGAAAATGAGACAGTCAGTTCTTGAACAGATGTAGCAAAACCCCCTCTTGCATTTAATAAGCAACTTCTCTCTCAAACCCATATGTCACCAGAACTGAAACATCACTGGAGTTTCTAAAAGTAAGGATGACATTTTCAAAGGACTGCATCCAACACCAAGGAAGTCTATCTTCCAACAAGACCCTCTTCATCTTGATGGATGAAGACCAGATTGATCTTGAGACAAAAACCGATGCTTGATTACATTTGTCACAGACAAACAGAAGTCAAACGTATGCAGTTTGCGAAATGTGCCATTTTAAAGTACTAAGATAAAAATGAAGCAAATTAGCTAGGTGAAAAAACATACGGACTAGACGCTGACTTCTACATAATTGACATGTGGGTTGCTGATTTGTCCTTCACAGCCACCCTGGGCAGAGAAGAAACAGCATCAAGTATCCTGGCTGCTTTTCTCTTTCTTTCACATAAAAGGAAGTTTAACTTTTCAGGTGAAACTTGTAAAATCAGAACACAATGCGAGTTCAATCGTACCCAGCGCCATCACCTGCCGCAATGTGCGGGCACTTTCTACTGATGTGAGAGGTGCTTGGATAAACAAGAGAGGTGCTGTAGCTGGACAAACAAGATTTTCTCCCCGAGAAGCATCTCAAGGAGTTTTATGACTCACTGAGGCAGCTCACCCCCACATTGAGCAAAAATGATGACGATGCATCAGTTTGGGAAGTAGCACAGGCAGGTCTATGCACTGAAGAGACAAGCATGATGAGACAAAAGAAGCCCCATCGCCTTCATGGTACTGGGCTCACACAGACATCGCATGTACCATTTTCTCTCTGTATTTGCAAGAACAATACTGCACTTGTCTCAACTTGCCATTAGCAAAACCAGTGGTAGCGACATTAGGGGTGGAGGACTAGATGACCTTTAAAGGTCCCTTCCAACCCAAACTATTCTATGATTCTATGTTTCAAAGCCATAAAAGACCCCAGGCATGTTGGCTGTGGCCACCAACTGCATCCTCACGGCTCTCTCTCATCTAGGGATCGATTTCGAACTATGACCAATGTCCTTGGTGATGCTCTGGCTGCTGGCATCATAGCACATGTCTGCGAGAAAGACTTTGCCCCAAAGCCCCCCACGGTATGTATAGCTTGTCTGGGAGAGCAGGGGAACACAGGAGATATAATGACTGCACAGACACAACGCATGTGCTCGCTTAAGAAATTAAAATGGTATTTTTTCTTTTTGCAGCAAGATCCAGTAAGCAACACAGACAAGTTTCCTTCTGTAGAGACCTCACATCTGCATCCCAAAGATAACGTCATTGAAATGATTGAAGAAACTTTGTTCGATCAGACAGGAGTTCATTATAACATCTGTCAGGTGTAGATCACAGCATTCCTGCTCCCGGGAATGGGCTCTTGGTGCTAAACACTGACATTGTGAATGTCGTATATGGATGCTCTGCAAGATAAAGGCCTTACTTGGCACAAAAAGTAGAAAAATCCTCTCTATCCTTTGAAGACTGTGGGACTCTCCAGCAAGCACCCAAACAGCACGGCTCTGCCGTTCAGGGGGAAGGGAGCCAACTCCTCCTTGCAACCGAGGATACAGCTGTGAGCCTGCTGCCCTGATGTCTGAAGCAGCTGGGAYTTGAAGGTTTTATGCCTCACGTTTTTTTCAAGCCCAGTTCTTTTTGAAGGTTAGGGAAGTGAGCAGGTATTAGAAAACTGGACCTGGACTAGACGAGAAAGCAGTAGAGATGGGACAAAAATCTGACACCTTAGGTCAGTGGCCCTTATCTGCTGGCCAGGCTGCACTCTGTAAGGTGTTATTTTATTACAGAATTTTTCTTTTTTAAAAATCATTGCTTTTTTTATTACTAGGTTCTCATCTAAAAACTAAGATTAAGTGAATTTTTGTCTAGAGCTCAAAATCCAAGTTGGACATAACTGGATTTTCCAGCCATTACACAAAGACAGGAGAGCTGGTTGAAGTGTTTCACTCAGCATGGACAGTGAGATTCATCTTAACTGCAGGGATGGAAGGACCAGCTGTACATGTGTACTGGCTGTTTTATTACAGTAAAACTAATTGACCCAGCCAAATGGCAACCACGTTGATTTTCCCAGCTAAGGATCTGTCCCTAAGTTCAAATTCCAACTACAGCCTTAAAATCCAGGCTTCCCAGGGCAGCCTTCTCCACAAAAGCCTTTTATACCAATTCATGTCGCTGAATTAATCTCGAAATGCCATCTCATCCCCTTTCTCCCTCTTGCTTTGTTTTTATTGCCACAGTGTTAAGACTCGTGGAAGCAGCTTAAAATCCCACTAACATCACTTAACTGTTCTCCAATTGCACATTAAGAAAAAATTTCCTGTGCATAATCCTTCACGCTGGAGTCAGGGGTTTTAAAATATTTTCTAATTTAAGAGAAACATTAATTCCACTTTTGCCAAATGAAAAGCAGAAGTTATTAAATATCATAAACCAGCTTTTGCACAAAAACTAGTCGTCTTCTCCCTATTAACTTCAAAAAGCCTTCAAAGAATCAGAATCACGGTCAAGATAAGCTTGAAGTACTGCGGTTAACTTTGGCCTTTCCTACCCTTTCCTCCTAGGTTGGTTAGTTTTTTATACCTTCTTAAAAGTTACTGTCCAACTCTTGTTCAATAGGAGCAGTTATGTTGTTTGTAAAAAAAAAAAAAGAAAATCACATTTCAAATCAAGAGATCTCTGCAGCACCCCAGGACATCCCTCCCTCCCCTGATCATTTATTATCAGCTAGATGTATCAYGCACATCAGTATTCAGCACTGCCGTCTGTCAAGTGTTTTGCAAACTTAACGACTGCAGGCTGTTCCTCTATACCTGGAGCAAGCTCAGGCACACAAAAACCCCACGGGGAGACGCTGCTGGACGCCGGGGAGGCTCCAGGCAGCTCCCAGCTCTGGGGCAGGGACCTGAGCACCGCTGGCTCCTACACAGACGTCTGCCTGCACCAGTTATCTACATCCCCAAACTACGGATGGAGAAACAGATGCTTTTGAAGCATGTTGTTCCAAGGTAGTCATTTAAAACAAGCAAGATTAAAAGGGTAATTTATCAGACCTGTTTAGAGGCCCGCTTTACGGGGCAGTAACTGGTGCCTGAAGTGTCCACATCCCACGCTGGCTGCCCAAGGGGAGTCCAGACAACCAGCACACGAACCAGCACCAAAAGGCAGCCGAGATGAATCCTGCTTTTCACATACATTCGCCTCTCATTAATGAGCTCTGGACATTACAACACAGACTCTTTATCCTGCAATAAAAGACAGGACTGAATGTCCACGACAGGTTTCTTAGGTCAGCGGTGGGGATGCAGGATGTCTCTGGGCAGTCACTCACATCTCAGGGCTCTGCCTTCTGCAGAGCAGCCAGACTTTCTCCCCTGCCTCCAGAGGCTGCAGTCCTACTAGTAACGACTTAAACCACTGCATCCTCAAGCTCACTGCAACTGAAGAACAAACTATTACTGACAAAATTGAGTATTGTATCTCAGGAATAAATCTAGAGCTGGTGAAGTAAACACAACTCCGCACAGCTTGCCTCAGGAGTTGCAAGTACTGTAGTTTATCAAGTGTTGGTAACACCTCCTAGTATCTGGTGAGATCCATTTTAGCAGAGAAGTTTTGATTTGTGAAATGAGCAGCAAGGATSTTGTTCTATTAAGGTTAAAAAAAAAAAAAAAGTCATGTCAGAGACAATACAGCCTCGTACCTTATGACAAACACAGTAAGAGAGCTTTAACCACTCAGCAGTCTCAAAACTGGGCTGTAATCCCTTTGCCCCTCTAACAGCATAAAAGAAGGGGAAAAAAAAAAAAATCAAATGCTTCTGAAGGTCTGTTTGTGGTCTGGTAAAAAGTGAAGCCATCATTACTGATGTGAAAAAGCCAAAGGCAGCAAGGACAATCCATCATCTTCAGCGCTGCAAACAGGCACAGAAGAGGCAGCTTAATACCTTTTAACAGGAAAAAGAAATTGTGGAAAAGTTAAAGCAGCGTTAAAGAAGCAGATTTACTGAATGCCCGAGTTAAGTGGCTAGTAAGGCATCCACTGTCTCAGCTGATGTCCTTGGGATGGTACCATCCCAACCCCACTTGTATTTTCAATAATCTGCTGCCAGGGGGAACATTTACACCAGTTTGTATCTGCTGCTTAGCAGGGAACAGCAGCCTTGATTTGCCAAAACTGAAAGCAGGCAGGCACCCACCTAACCCCAAAATGTCAGCACGACTTTATGTGTACAGCGTAATGAAAACTTATCAGTGGTTGAGGGACAAGAGATTTCCAGAAGAGATTTCTAGAAGACAAGATCTGGACAAAGTCACTGGGCATCATCTGAAGGAGTTTTGTTCTGTYCTGCCTGCCTATATTCAGGAGCACCACGACTGGAGGGAGGCAAAGTAACACGTGCTCTACACCAGGCAAATCGAGGCATTTGCTTAGCAAATTGAAACCTACCTATTCAGCCTCAAAAAAGGTCAAATATGATTAAATCCTACTGACTGATACACTGCACCTTCATAGTATTTTAGACTATTTTCCCAGATACCTGTAAGAAACAAGGGTGCCTCTCTCCGTTCTAGCGATGAAAACATAAATCCGTTTCTGTTGTATTTCCATGCAATTGGAGACTGTACAGGCAGTGCAAGGTGCACATACTAAACAGACAATGAAATCTGGTGTACAGAAAGAACGCAAGCTCCAAACCTAAATTTTGTCCTTGGAAATCCTTGTTTTCCTTACAAATATAAAAATCTCAGTTGACATTGTGATATAGATGTTCCCCAGATTATGGCTTGTGTGTATAGTATCGTAATAAAGCTGGAGAGCAACTGGAGAAAGGAACTTGGTTGTCACGCAAGTATTATTTCCACTGAGAAAAAAAAAAATCACAGCAAGCTACTTCCATAAACTAAAATCCCTGTGAAAGATATTTATGGGTTTTGTGGTTATTAAACAAAAGGAAAAGTAGAAGCAGCCCTTGGCTTTATGGCACCTGGCAAATACTGGCAGAAAATCCACCTATTTGGCCATACGAGCTTTGATTAGGGAATGACATTTCACCAATGGTTTTGGTGAATTTGAGGACGTGATTCACCATAAACACTAAGCTTGAATGAATTTGCATTAAACTGACCCTTCAGCTCAAGTGTAAGCTTTACACAAGAGATACCAGCTTGTTTCTACAGTCTGTGATTAAGTTGCCTTGATCTGAAAGAATGGGTTCCTTTCTGTGCTATTAGATGTCTTCCAGAGCATGAATTATTTTTACATACCAGAATTTACAAAAGCAATGAGCTTTGATCAAGGACTTTCACTTTTATATTATTTTTACATCTTTTCAGGATTTATAGAGTGACCATAGCAGCAGTGTAGCATGGTAACATTTGAAATGGTATACATAGTCAGTAGAGAGCGCTGCTACCTTTCTGTCTTTTAGATCAAAATGTACCTTGGTTTGTGTTTTACTGAAACTGAAAAAAAGAACAAAATAACTCAATGTTGTAGCATGTGGCAAAATAAAATCAAAACAACAGATGTCAAAGACACCCCAAACCTCCCCTTTTTTAATTTAAAATACTATCAGTTTCAAAATTACTCTGTGCAAGTTTTCTAGAATAACTTTTTGAAAATTCCGTTCCACAAGAAGTTTTGAAAGTCTTTATTTAAATCTATTAAAACACCAGGGTCCTCTGCAAAATCAGATTTCCAAAGCAGCTCTAAGTGATACACATGGCTTAACTACCTCTTTTCTTGTTTTTTTGTGGTGTTCTGTGGTTGGGTTTTTCTGTTTGTTTTTTAAAGTAGCAGCACGTAACCTACACTAAATGCTCCTTTAGGGAGTAAATGCCTCCCTAGTGAATGTGCGCTGGGAGTTGTCTGTCTTTGCCTCTTCCCCTCCAATTCACTGTACATACTTATTTCCTTAAGGAATTCCTCATTTTGTCTGATGTGATAATAAAACTTTCTAGAAAATCTGAATAAATCATTTCAGTCCTTACTGCAGGCAGGTGCTCCTCACCACATGACCCATCAGTTAACCCCCCACACGTAATTCAGTAGATCCCACTGAAGATGTAGTGGTACGAGAGCAAAGTAACACATGGCACAGCAATGCCCGCGTTCATAGTATCACTTGCAAACTGTTTCACAACAGAAGTTCAGATCTACTTTATAAATTGTTTATGTAGTGTTCAAATGCACCTGCAACTTTGTTGGGCACCCAGGATTTATGTTCAGATACATCACCAGCATGCAGAGCAAAGCAGGCACCCAGCAGAGTGCGTTACTCCTCAGCTAAGCACAGAGCACAGTGCAGAGATGCCTCACGGACTCATTAGCTTGGATCTCGACAAGCCTGGGCAATTCTGCACCATGTTGCATCCCACTGTGTTTGACATTCTCCATTTGCAAACTTCCTAGGTTCTCAGCGTGGGGAGGAAGCCAAAACATCCCTGGGTAAGATGCTCCGAAATCCATGTCAGGAGTCAGCTGGTCTTGTGCAAGTGCAGACGTCCTGGCGCCTAGGTGTGCAACGTACACTTACCTTTGCTTTCTAGAAGTTACGCGCCTCATTTAAACTACACAAATGAAGTCCCCTGTTGTCAACAGTGAGAGACAGGCACCTTTTTGAGCAGTAAATCTCATAATTTTAGGAGCAGATGAATCGTCTTCTGAAGTCTCTTACTGATGGGCTTGGACTGGGTGCAAAAATTTTTAATTGCTTGAGTCAGCAGGATGAATCCCACTCTAAATTACATGTCTGAGCAGAGATATTTATTTTTAGAATGCTGAGCCTTGAAACTCCCTAAGACCAGATTTTGGCTTTGATTTTGACACGGACTACCCAAACCACAGCTCGACACAGACAGGAAAAAATGATAGGGTTGAAACATTACACCCAACCCAAAACTTGCTGCTTCACTTACCTGGCCGTCTCACCTCAGAGATCTTCTACTCACTGTCCTTCCTTGAGCAGAACGACAACAAAACGGTATTTGGCCATTCTCCTCGTTTCCCTTTCAATATTCCTGAAGTCTTCAATCATCTGCAAAGCATTACCTTAAACCACATTCTGGTGCTAAAGTATTAGTAACAGCAGCATCATGACCCCCACCTTCAGAATACTGTCTTTAGAAATCTTAACTCCATTTTGCTGTCTTTTTGTCTGCCCTCCGAATGCCAAATCCCAAATAGTTATTTGCTTTGACAGGCTGCAATCGTTGGAGACAGACAGAACGAATGCTCTTTGCACTTACAGCCTGGCAGACAACTGCTGATTTCACAGCTCTAGCCAGGCTAAATTCCTCACGATTCTCCTCCTAATGCCAACAAAACACCAATCTTGACCTTTAATTGTTAGTTTCTACTGCTCATATATTGGCGATTCTTCCTGAGAGGATACCTGCATCCAGTCATCTATTATTCAGTTATCAGCTGCTCTTCAAGATCATGCTTTCTTCCAACCTGAGCACAAATTTGCATTTCCTATACATGAAGTTTTAAGTAGGAAATAAAACATTCATACATATCCTTTGCAAGTAACAATTACTTGCTCATAACTAGAGTTACAAAAGCAGAAATCTTTGTACTCGTTCACACCCTCGCTTTTTCAACCAGGTACAAAAAAATTACATGCAAGGAACTGGCAAGAATGTTTGTCCACCTATGGACCTGAGTAATTTCACCTTCTGAACCTGCAATCGTAAAACCTCGCTCTCCCCTTTCACCTCATGATGTAGCAAAAGCAGCAGCTCAGTGAGCAGGAGCCAAGTCAAGTCTCACAGTTGTGACATGGCTGCGCATCAGACCACAGAAATAACCGGCTGAGTCATGCTGCTCAGGGTTGAACACCACGAGCTCCTCAAGCAGCTGTACTGGGGCATTTTCAGTCTGCAAGTTCTTGCCTCAACAGTACCAGACCAGATGTACAGAGAAAGGTGCAAAACCCCCGTAAATAGGCAAATACAAAACAACCAGGTCCCCTCCTCCTTTCCCCATCCCTTCCTCAAAGCATCCAAACACACAGCTCTTCACGTAAGTCCCAACAGAAGAGGTGCTCTCCCAAGATCTTCTCTTTTCTCACCGCCCAACACATAAGCAGAAGGTCTGGGCTGCCAACTATTTCTCTTTAGCACATCCCCACATGGAATATCAAGTGCACTAGTGAGATCAACACGACTGAGCTGCAGTGCACTGCTCTCCATCTCAGGAGACAGCTAGTAAAAATAATATGTTATTGGAGAAACCGAAGATGCATTTGCTCCCCCTGCCTACAGAAGACACGGGCTGGGAACTGGACACACACAGGTTAGGTACTTGTGTTGCATGCACTGACTTAGCAGTCTGGGGATAACCTGGAACAAGCTTCCCCTCTTCAACTGTTTGCTATTCTAATTACCAACCATAATGTGAACTAAAAGATTAAGTTCAAAGCACTAAAGAGACTGTAACAATTAAGCCACACACCAACTCTGGAAGATACGAAAAAATCAGATGATAATATTTAATGGGTCAGAAGAGGAGAAAATCAGAAGAATCAAGTAGCTTGTCCTATACTACATAAGGAGACCCTGGTGGAAAAAGTAAAATTAAGATGCTAAGAGCCTAGTGTCATTACTTTACTATTCAAACTCACTGGTGTAAAAAGAACACTACTCTCCTGTACCCTAAAGTACTAATGCTTTAGTTAACCTTGCTTACAGCTCTTAGATGTCACTGACTTAACCATATAACCTCCTTATTGAACAAGAGTTCTTGAGAATGGAATTAAAGTGATGCAAAGTAAAAAAAAAACAAAAACAAAAACAAAAAMCTCCCCAAAAAACTATAGTTTATGAACATGTAGGATTACTCAAAATGCACAACGCAAGTGCCCAGCACTTCAGTTATGCAAGCTGATAAGTTCTATCATTTCTTAACTTACAAGTGATATCTTCCTAACTTAGCTTCTATTTCTTCATTTGCATGGGTTCTTGTTCTAATAAAAATGTTAAGCACCCACCCCACTCCTTAAATGTTATGCTCTACAGTCCTGGCTTTCAAAACTACAGCATCAACTTCTGGAAGCTGAGCAAGGGGCCTAATGAAAATGGAAGCAAAGTGCATAGAGGCAGCCTTATTTTACAAAAACATGTAAAAGTTTGACAATCTCTTTAAGAAATAGTGCAATCCAAAGAACAAACCTTGGCTGTCTGAAGTTCCGCATTTTCTGAGAGTTTCTGTACGCTCTTGCTAGTATAATGAGGTGCAGCTCAATGAGGAATTTGAATAGCATAGCATTTACACTTCTGTAGAAAACATTTTTATTTGAAAAAAAGCACAAACACAAAGGTGTCTGGAATGCCCTGACAGCTGGATTTACAACTACCACTCACCATCATCATACAAAGAGATTAACTGTGATAGTCATCGGACTTAAAATAATCAAATAGCAATAATGTGCTTTAGCCAGGATCAAAGTAAGAGGAGGGGGAAAAACACCACCAGCAACAAATCGGGAAGTCTTAAGAGGACTGCAGCTGCCTTCAAACCCATCAGGAACGTACACTGCTGCCTGTGCCAACAGCCACGCGATTCCAGCTACTCTGAACCAGGCTGGGGTTGAGGACAAGAAACACCAGCATGCTGGTGTCCAAACAAAGAAAATGGTCTCGTAACAACACCCTGTTTTGTAATGAATGAAGAATCCAGGCTTAGGTGCCTTTACTGACACAGCTATGGCAATGAGTCACGGGCAGAGAAAAAACCGTCTTGGGTAAGCAGGTCTCAGGCCGTACAGGGCTGTATGAGTGAACGCCTGACGCTCCCTGGCAGCCGCACACAGCAAGATGCTCATTTAGCTAGGCAAGCCTCTGCATTCCTCACCAAATACAGCCTCCAGCGGGTTTTAATCTGCAACTCAATTAGGAACACACTGCTTGAACCCAGTATTACAAAGATAATTCTGAGAAGGATATTAATTCAATGACAAGCACCACAACTCCTTGGCTGGCTCTGGACAGCAACCAACCACGTCCGTTATCACTGCAATGCCATCACTAACTTTACTTGAGAGAGGTGTTAAGCTGTCTGAAGTTGAAAATTTTGGCAGTTCAACAGAAGGTTTCTGCGCGTGCATGATTCATTCATTTCACTGCATCCTCAACATAGACGACACCATCACTTCCACTCGTGTCCCATCCCCAGCTAGAAAACCACCAAATTGCTCAACTGGTTCACTGTCAGAATAAGACAAGCAGGACAGTTCAGTTCAAAACTAACAGCACGCCAAAAGGCTTGGGCCTTTCTATCTGTTCCCTCGTAAGCGAGAAGAGCTCAACAGCACTGTCATGCACTGCACCTGGGAACAGGACATCCAAAAAGCTTCTCTACAAGTGCTCACTGCAGCCTGCTTGGAAGAGAGGAATCACTAACTGGCCATTCTGCACCTCCCCACCCCACGCCACCCGTGCGACAAACCCCCGAACAACCAGATGCATGGAGATTTCCAAGTTCTCAYCAACAGCCTTTCACTGCATTTTCATAAAAGAACGTGTGGCAAGGTAGACAGTAGAGTGCCAAATCCTGCCCTAGAATGATTTCCTCATTCCCAGCCTCGTGCATTTCCTAGCCAAAGGATACAGACCAACAGCAGACGTAGCAGGTGTGAATGGACCCCCTCATGCTATCGTCCTCTTGAGAGCTTCAGCCCTGTGTCACAAGATGCCACAAAGCACGTGATTGAGCCCGTTTGACTCATCACGTGGACTCTCCTGCTCCTACAGTTCCCTGAACAATTTACGCCCAAAGCTTCCTCTTCACAGAAGCATTCCACATCCATGTTATCACTGGTCATAGTTCTGCGCACCTGGTTCCTGAACGTGCATGTCTGTACACTCCTCTTCATCGTGTCAGACCCACGCTCTGTACAAGAACATTTATACTTCTCATGCCTCTCCAMAACCTCTCCTCATACTCACCAAAAACCTGGAGAAGGGTTAGGGAGYAGGAAGTTAGGGAAGAGCTACAGCATCTCTCAGCCATTTCCAGCTGAGGATTTCATAGCACGTAAGTGATGTTTCAACGTAAGTAAAGGCTAAAAATGCATCCCAAAAAGCTGAGAAATTAAGTGTCCCCCCAGCTGAAAATCTCCTGCTTAACTTTCCCTGCCGCTGTCTTTCTTTGAAGCAACTCCCACCTTAAATTTCCTGTGTTTGTAATTACCCAAAGTTTATTTAGTGTTATGCAATACCGTATCAAATGCTTTACAAAAGTCCAGGTAAATGGGAGTTACTGCATCTTTATAACATTTATTTATTTATAAAGAACTTCTCAAAGAAACCCACCAAATTAATGATTCTGTGATAAAATCTGTGACAAAATGTATTTGAATCATTTAATTTACCTCTGTATCTCTAAATCTGTTATTCAAAATTTGAAGTATATGGCTTTAGAATAATTTTTTAGGCTATGCCTTGGTGGGATCAAGCCTCCTCAGTCACAGCCCCTTGGAAGAAGCTGGCGCAGCCTTCATTTCCTAGGTTTAGCACTTTGTAGGGATAAGTGTCCTGTCTATTGAAACATATCGCGTAGTACAGAGGTCAGATTAATGGGGTTGTACCTGCCCATGCCACATTCCCCTAATATACATTTGTCTGTTATTTGCCGTTTTCCACTCCTAAGATACCACCAGGACCGACAAGTTAATATATTTACTATCAGAACTCCAGTGCTTATGATGCACTTGCTCTTAAGAACACACTAGTCTCTTCTGTTTTGCATCCACTAGCGCAGTTATTTCCTTGTAGGTACGCTTATTCTTACCACCCATCCTTCTTTTGCCAAATACACCACATTCTCACTTTAGCTAAAAATGAAGTCTCTCTCTATCCTGCCTCACAGCATCATGAACAACTCCTTCACTTCCTGATCTTTTACATATATCTTTTGTTGCTAACCAGTCCTCCCCCACCTCCATTTACTCTTATTTTCCTTTAATATTTTGTGTTGGATTTTTTCCAGTGCAGTTTTTTTTGCCTTTTTCCAGGAATGTAGACTGATGATCGTACCAGCAATTTTGACTAAGAAGCAACCCCAACTGTCCTTCACGTCCCTATAGCCCACCTTCTAGTCTAGCTGGTTTCCCAGAATAGTTCCTCCAGCTTCAAGCCRCCCAGCTGACACCAAGCACTCAAAACATGTTCAAATGCATCTTTTGATGGCAGCGCTACTTGAAGCAGCCCCAAGCTCAGCTGTTTGATCCCACCCTTTAACTGCCCCTTCAGCAGTGCTGGTATGTATATCCCTGTGGGACTACATGGAAAACAGATCCAAGAACTGATCCAAGTTTAAAGTAACCACTGGTGAGGCTTAGCTTTCATTTAAGTCAGTCCTACCAAGTTTTATCAGCACAAATAAGATGATGGTGGAGGGTTGGTATGAGATGCTGGAGACTGGAGAATTTATAGCAACACCACCACCAAAACCATATCCAGAACTCACCCCTGGAGTCTTATTTATGTCTACAATGACATTTGAGATTTTTTTTTTTTTTTTTTTAGGACCCGACTATCTAAAATCCTCTCGTAATACAAAAACATTTTAATAACGTATTAAGCTTTCACACGGATATGAGCGCCAACAGCATGAAAGTGCAGCCATTGTAAGGAATTTCTTGTTCAGCTAGCTCCAGTAAGGAGCAGGAGATGGACAGGCCTCGGCTGACAGCACAGCTCCAGCAGCAGCAGCACTGGCCAGCAGGC
Source organism: Phoebastria nigripes (assembly GCA_035582835.1). Lineage (NCBI taxonomy): Eukaryota > Metazoa > Chordata > Aves > Procellariiformes > Diomedeidae > Phoebastria > Phoebastria nigripes. Next base: position 409,693 of record JAYKAV010002628.1, on the reverse strand, counting down.
GAGACGATCCCACTCTAGCATGTATACTACAAAAGACTAAAACATTTCTGAGCAAAAACATTTCATCCTTGTTCATATTAGGGCGTCACACCTCTTTTCCTCCTTTGGTTTGTGCAACAAAAAGTTTGCTTAGGATTAGATGATGCCCACCTTCTTCACTGAGCAAAGGGGTGAAATGGCTCAGCTCTCCCATTCAAACGACTCCCTACCCCACACTGACACAAAGCACTGCTGCTTACGCTCCTACACATAGATACCTTCCTTTTGCTGCGTTTAACACCCAGCAGCTACGAGACCGTCACTGAGTTATTCTTTGCAGAAGGAATGTTTCACAAATTATGTCAGGCTGCCTTAATCTCACCAATTTAACAAAAAGTCTGTCCTTTTCCCTTTTTATTCTTTCTTGGGTATGATGACCAGCTTGCATTATCCCCTCACCCAAACCCAGAATRTATACTGACAAAGGAACTGGGAGATCAGATTCCACGCAGTGGATATTAGAGCCATTCTTCTGTAAGGTCAGTATTTGCGATATGAACACGGAGAGGCCAAATTCAGGGCAAACATCCCTTCATCAAGGCCACCCGCAGTCCAACAGCACGTGAGGCTCAAACCTGCCCAGCGGAGCGTGCTGTACGCTGAGAGCGGGAGGAAAGCTCAAAGCTTCAAAACAAGACTCCATCTTGCACTGCATCTCTTGCGCTGCCTTTGAGAATTACTGTGTTTAAGTAACATAAGATGCAAATCAGGACAGCCAGAACACTCCCTAGGAACTGTCACAGCGCTGGAGACATCGCTGCCCAGGAATAAAACAACTGGTGCAAGTCCTTATAAGCCAGCTGAGTGACTGAACAAGGCAAAGACATCAAAGTGTRTCATACCTCAAACCTTTGCCTTGTTCAGAAAAGAAGCACTTAAGACACTCGGGCAAGGCTTCAATATGTTTTATCTAAGCTAGCACAAGCAGCCAGGATGTCTACCCCGGAATCCAGTGACAGGGGTAGGGGGAGTAGGGCCCAGCGGTGCACCCCACGCAATCATGCTGCGTGCCATGGCATACGCGGTCAGTCACTGCCATTTCACTAGAATCACAGTCCTTCTTGAAGCTGAATTGTCTTCCTTCCTCCATTCCTGCAGTAAGAAAGGATTAAAACATTAAGGCCCATGAAATACTGTAA
>JAYKAV010002628.1:332287-408450 GCA_035582835.1 Phoebastria nigripes | reverse complement strand
GGGGGGAGAAACACCATGTAGTAAAGGTGGCTTAAAACAAAATGAAAATAATTTCAGAAGTCACTGACACCCAAAGAAGTGACAGCATTTTGTCTCACAGGGAGAAGTGAATGGGAGGTGCTCCCTGAAAAGCAGTGATATTGTGCATTACAGGACCACTGTTGAGAAATATTAAGATACAACATATAGATGTGACCATTTTCTAGAGTTATTTCAAAAGAAACTTTAGAAAAATTTGGATGTTAAATTTTTACCCAGCTGGAGATTAATTTTCTTAAACTTCCATAGCTTGCTCATCACATTACTGTACTATTGTTAACAATATCTTGTAACTATAAAGCTTTATATAAACTTGGGATTTTTAAGGATATACATCTTTTTATGAATTACTTCTATACAGTGTAGGCACRTGGAATAGCATATACAGCAGATACACAATGCTAATACATACAATTAACAGATACATACATGTGTTCTAAACAAACTATCTATAAATACAGTCTACATACATTTTAATACACACATACACACACAGGTATTATATGTGTGTGTATACACACATATAAATGTATATGTATACTGTGTCTCTTGAAAGATGCAAAGCAGAAGGAACAACCTGGGACAGAAAGGTGAAGTAGGATATATGGTCATAAAAATGTTTCATCCCAAATTTTGAAAGTCTGGTTTGACTGAGACCAAAACTATTTGTGCCACAGCTCTAGAGAAGCACACAAGCTTACTTACCATAGCCGTTCGTAGGCTGCAATACAGCCTTGAAATCCTGAAAGTGCAAGTGCACACTCCTTCCATGATACCTGAGCTGGAGCCTACTGAAGTCTATGAGAAGGAAGCAGCTCAGCACTGTTTATACTGACTCAACACTGCTCCTAAGCCAAACAATTTCTGCTTTGCTCTCCTTTATGATCTTTCTTTGTAGCATGCACGGGCTGGACTTGGGGGCAGAATCTGTTCCAACACATTCAAACAGAATTTCAGTTAAAGTAAGTTTAAGAGGTCCACTGATATCTACTCAAATAATACAGGAAGCCCCAAACTCATTTTTATTAAACTCAGTGAAGTTCCTTGTAAGTTCTAGTTTAAGTTGAGAACATGCTCTTTAATAAGTGCTCCAGCTACAGCTCTGCAGAGAGAAGTCAATCCATTTTGAAAAGTTCAACATTTAAAGCATTATATACTATACTTACAATTCAAACAAATAAAACCTGTATTTTAACTGTGACAAATTTTGTTTAAATTAATTTTGTTGCAAAGAAAAAATATTTGCCAATGAGATGTTAGCAGAAGTTATGTTCTGACAAACTAGACTCAGATTCCCATTTTGCTAAATTCACTGCTTCTATACAGAAATACTTTAAAAAAGAAAAAAGGAATTATGTCACAGTGCAAAGAGTGAAACATCACTATTTATTTACCTTCATTCAGCTGCACTGGTAAAACACACACACGTAAAAAAGTTACCCCAAACATTCCACTTTTCCTTCCAGTCTCCTGCTGTCAGCAAGTGACGAAAGCAGAAAACAGTTTAAGGAAAAGAAAGGTAGCTTCAAAAATCAAGAAGCAAAAGGAGAGGAGATATTACAGGAATAGGCAGGGCCCCTCTGACATCCAACTACTGTGCGTGCTGAGGAAGCACGAGGGGAATGAAGAAGGGATGGCAGGATGGTGCCAGGCTTAATGTGCTTTCCTTAAATAGCTTCTCTTACTGCCACTGCTGGAGACAAAATCCTCAGCTAAATGCACCATTAACATGACCCAGGAGGACATTCCCTATACTAATATTTTTCCATGTTTCTTTTGTTTAAAGATAGGGGATACAGAGAAAAATATAAAGACAGGATGAAATTTTTTCCACCTTGTTTCCTGACATACCAGCAAGATGGAAATCAGTGCCGTTTAACACCTTTTTTTTTTTTTTTTTTTTTTTTTTTTTTTTTCTTCTTTCCTCCTTCTTCCCCCTTTTCTTTTTTTCCCCCTAGTATTCTGGAAACGAAGGGGGTGAAATTTAACAGCAGGATACCCCAACAGTCCCCACAGCAGAGCAAGTGGGGGAAGAGTCTAAAGCCAGGGAGTCTATCGGGAATTCTGCAAAAACAGAATCTCCACCTGGGGGTTAGTGGGTCTACACTAATTTTTTTGTTTTGCTTTTGAAAAAACAGCCATTTCTGAGAGGGGTCCATACTTCACATGGCCATATTTTGTTATTAAGCTTTTTGGTGGTTGATACACATTTTCCCTCATGATTTTTCATAGAAGAAAAACCTGGAAAATACAATGGTGGTCAGAATGAACCTGTGCGAAGTGAATCACACAGGACTAACATCTGGTGGGAGTAAGAATGTAGAAGTTGCCCCAGCTCCATCCAAAGTAAAACCCAGGAAATGTCTAAAATTCTGCACTGGCGCTTAAGCATTCCTGATTATGACAGATGCTGCACATTCAATAATCCATTGTTATACTGGTAGTAACAGAAAATACTCATTTCTGCTCTTTACCAATTTAGCATAAAGAATAATTCCAACTTTGTGAACAGTGCTGGACTGAGCAATTCCCATAACAAGAAAAAATAACTGGATATCTAGTTTTCCACTGCATCGAGATGCCTGAGCTGATGCGGCATCGCCATCCATTCCATGTTATCGTACATGAGACATTATTTTTTTCTTATTTTACATCCCTTTTCACAGGTGAGTCATTAAGATAAGAGAAAAATCAGAGCCAATGCCTCAAAGGTATAATTAGAGCCCAGCTCTGAAAGAGATGGATAATTTCTGTGACTAAAGAACGCAGCAAGGCACCTGCTGAAACTCAGTAGGAGCCAACTTCAATGTATCAAAACTTTGAAAATTTGTGTTGGCGAAAAAGGGAGTAACACTTGAATACAGTCTGTTCAGAGCCAACAGTAGATACGGGTTCCTTCTGACTGAAAGGACATGGTTTCATGAGCATTTCTTAAAAAGGTCACTTACACAACCTCCCCTGGGGCCGTTACATCCTACACCCGTTACAGGGTGCCTATCCTGCCTCAGGGCTGCAACTGGACAGGAGGAATCAGAGTACCCTGCCTGACCTGAAGACTGACGGATTTCTTGTTCTCAAAAGCTCTCTTCAAAAGTTTCAATACACATTTCTGAGTAATAGTGTAGCTGGGCTTTGTTTTTGGTTTAATCAGGATGAACAGCATAAGATGGAGAGAACAACTTTTTTCCCTGAAAAATAAAAAGGAAATCATGTGCCTTCTTTTAACTCCATCTTTCTAATAAGGCTACAAATAACAAAATCTTTAGTGGAGTAAGCTTGATTAGCCTATTCATGAACACAGTTCAGATTCCTCTGAAAAAAATGTCAAATTCCAAATTGCACAATAATAACACAATTCCTGCAGGAAAAAAAGACAAAATATGAACAATTAAGTAAAAGCCTAATTCTATTTTGAAGTACATCACCTTTCATCATGGATCATTAAAAACATCATGAGTATGTTCCAAACAAGTACTCAACAAAAACAGTAATGAACATGTGGCAAAAGTACAAAACTCCTTTGCACTATTGACAGATAATTTCATTTAAGTATTAACACTAGCATAAAATATCTAGGCGTTGTTTCATTTAACTTTGAAAATACCATGTAGAAAACAATGCTCATAATTCCATCCACAGGATTCTACAAAGCTGCTGCTTCATTCAACAAATCTTTGAACTGTTTCAATATGAAAATTCCAATTTTTCAAATTGCTCAAAAATCATTGCAGAAAATTTCCAAGCACTTGAACTGAAGCACAACCGAAGTATGAACTTGGTACATTTTTGCAGTTATTTCTAAAATAAGTTAATTTACATAAGTAGTCTCAAAATAACACAATGGGATTCAACTTCATTTTAGACATTTGGAAAGCAGTGTCATACTTTATTTAAAATAAACCCATGTAAAAACAAAGTTTAAATGAAAATGGTACCTGAAAAATAAATTATTTGATATAAAACAAATCAATAACTTAAAAACACACTAAATATACAAAATGTTTAACCATATACTGTACAGTATGGAAAACAATTGATAAAACCTTCTGTCCCACAAACAGATTAATTTATAAACAAAAGATTACATAAGTTAAGGGAAACTAAATCAATAAAAAGACTAGAAGTACAGTATTATTCAAAATTACTGGTCAAATAAAGGTTTATCCCAACTTATGTTTCAAATGTCTCAAGTCATTTTCTTCTCAATGACCAAGTGAAAAAGTTCAGCTGTACCATTGAAAAGTTGCTCAAAAATGTTTAAAAATAAGGAACAATAGTATGAGAATAAAGATTCTAAAACGTGAACACAGTAGCAATTTTTCAAGGTTTCAGGTGGCAGTTCTACTATCACTGATTTTCCATCATTACCAACAAAAAGAATCTAAGTGCTGAAAATTCCACTCAACAGAAAAATATTTCTAGTTCAACCTTTGTAAATGTTTTACCAAGTGTGATATATAACAAATAACCGCAGCAAGACTGAAGAAAACAATAACAGGATTTAAAGTCAAATCCACTCACTGGGTGTTGTGTTTTGCTTTAGAGATCATAAAGGCTTCAACCAGTTTTTAAATCATGCAGAAGGAGAAAGCAACACTTAAAAGTTTTGTTTAGTTTTACTACATAAGACTACTACAAAAAAGCAATCACAAAAATGATGCTGTACCTGATTAATCTAAGAGTAGACACTTTTAGAAATTAACTGCAATTTTAAATTCTGCCGGCTGTGTCATGGAGAAGTCACACAATACGCAGGTACCACCTCTTACAAGCAAGAGGGAGGTAACTGTGACCCTTTTTATGAAATCCACATTTTTTTAAATTAGTAAGTAGAAAACCAATAAGGTATAATAAACAGAGAAAATAAACTCTAGCCTTTTGATCTTCATATTTATCAGTTCTATTGTGCTGAGTATCCAACATCGAGAAGTGCGGAGCTACGTTAGAGGAACTTGTCTACGGCACAGAAAGACTCTTCTGCTTCCAAATATAGAGATTAAAGTACCTAGGGTGACAAATTCAGTTCTTGAAAAAAAAAAAAAAAAACCAAAAAAAAACCAAAAACAAGTGCAGCCCCGCTAAGGGAGCTCAACGGGAGCTGTGTTTTCTTATGCTAAATGTGAATTTGGTCCCTTCACTCTAAAGCTATTCTTAGGAGCCTAAAAGTAGAAATGTTACAATAAGGTGCTTCACTGACAGTGTTGCAAAGGACAAATTTCCTCATTATGGAAGTCAAAAATATGGTAACCTTATGACAGAGGTAGCATTAGGACAAATTGCTCTGTATTTGACTTCTGTGATTGAACCATGAGATCACTGTCAGTAGTTCACAAAAAGCTGTATGTTAAAAAACCTCCCACAAACCCTAACATTTTGCAGGTAGATATATCAGAGGACCTACTTTCAATAAACAGTTTATGTTATTATAAGACCTGTTTATTTTGTTAAAAAAGTAAACGTAGGGACATTCTCCAAGTTTTTTTTAAAAGACATATGTAACTATACACTATCGAAAAAGTAACTTTAGTTATTACAGTTTAGAATACACTGAAAAAATCTCTCCTGAAATATTTGAAGAATCTCTACTTTATTGACCTTACCCAGAACATTAAAGCAACATAAAATTATAATAAATGTTTAAGGACCTTAGGGACTATTCATTTCCAAAACTTAACATTCAAAATAATGGATCACCTTTACAGTTATTTCATCATTTTGGTTTTAACTGCTGAACATTCTTTCTATAAATGTAGCTATGCCAATTCCCCCCCCCCCCTTTTTTTTTTTTAAAAATTTTTAATTGTTTTGTATAAACAACATTACTACAATGTTCAATGCCCCTACAAAAATAGGTGCCCTCTCCATACTGACACCCTTTGGACATCTGGACAAACGTGACCAACCATAAACTGACCAACTAGTACTCACTGCAGTGAGAAATTTTTCCTACTTTAGTGACTTGTGTACCTGAATTTTCAGTGGTTTTCATGCTATCATGATACAGACGTACTGAAAAAAACATAACCAACCAGAGGGAAGGAAAAAGATGTGTGGACACACACCACTATGGGGATGCTGTTCTCGACAGTGGTGTTTCCTGACTTCTCCTTCCACCTTAAAAGATGGATCCTCAAGTCCTTCTCAGTCCCAGATCTAGAGCAGAAGCGAAGGGATTGGCACAGACTCGGCACAGGAGGCAACATTAACTGCATTGGCTTGGTTCCCCTCCCTCTACACAGAAGAGTAGAGCACAGCATCTCAAGTAAACCGAACTTTATGATGACGTAGCTTGAAGAACAAAATAAATTCAACACTTTAGTATACAGACACCATCTAAAATGGAATCACAAGAGAACTAAACACACTAAGCTGCGTTGATTCTGCTCATGTTTATAGCTTTTCTGATGTTGCCATCTCCTCATCTGAAGGAACTGTTTTTGCCTCTGCCAGCTTATACAAAGTACGCAGCAACATTACAGTTTCCTCTTCTGCATTTACTGTGAAATTTCCCTGTCTGCAAATGGTTAACAGAAGGTTTAAACTGTGATTAGGCTTGTGGCTAGCTTTCTGCACAGGGGTGAATTCCAGTCATAGTAGAAATCTGGGAAGCAAATGTAAGTTACTGAGCAGGAATAAAAACTTATTAATAAATCAACAGACTGGAAAAGACCAAGTCTGAATAAAGCCTTCAAGGAATTTTAAATTTGACAATACTCAAATTTTTTACATACTAAGAAAACCCGATTCTTTTTTTTTTTTTTTTTTTTATTTTTTTATTTTTTATTCTGTACAACACAACTAAAGCCCAGAACATCTTCAGAGAAGTTTGGAGGTGGTCTTCAACCACAATCAGGGCAGTTTTGCTCTTAACTAGGCATTGTCTCATTTTACAGTGAAACTCCACAGTCTTGCAAAGAATGAAGACTGCTCATGTGCAATTTTGGAAGTAGCCCCATAACAAGCATGTTTAGCAGCCATGCCTTGGCCTGGTAAGAGCCTTCTTGGAGTGCCAGATACAAGTGGTATTGGAAAAAAGTGGAGAAAAGGATAGGTACCAAGTAAGGGCAGCAGAGCTTCCCCTTCAAAAGAAATATCAAGATAAAACAAAGTGATCCTAAAGCTAAAAGTGACAAAGCAATAATTGAAATAATACCAGACATTCAACAGCTGGTAAAGTTTCCTGAAAAAGATAATCTGCTTGACATTCAAAGTCCCGAAGGCTGATCAAGTCCCAACGTATGATCCTGCCCTCGCATAGTAAGCCTTTTTATTGCCACAGAAGCCAAGCTCAAAGGTGACTGATTTGCAGACTGCCTTCCAAACGAGATGGCTCACGGCCAGCGAAGTGAAAACCCAGGGTGACTCTCCGCCGGAAAAAGCTACAGAAGCAAAGGCCGGTTTCTGCTGAAGTGCTAAGCATTCACATGCAAACAAGTTCTCTCTTTGTGAAGGCAAGCGAGTTTTGGACACAAAGCAAACAGGTCCATTTGAAAATAGAGCCCAGCTGAAGCCTGACAACAGTATCACTGGTCTTCCCGTTTGTATTCCCAACTGGCAGATCTTCAGCTCTGAGGCTACCTACCCTGACTGTAAGAAGATCAATGAAAAAGCCTTCTCTCCCCTTTTCTTTTTAAACACAGGCAGATAAACTTCTCATTCTGTCACCATATTTGTCTGTCTGATCAAGTAAGCGTAAAAAGGAAATGGTATCGCCCAAATTGCAGGTTCACAAAAGCCAGACTGATCCCTTCAGAAATGCTGGCACAAAAAACCATGCCCTGTCCCGAGACATCGTAATTCTCTTCGACATCTACACACAGGACCCTGCAACAGCAGCATGGCCATAACTCTGTCTTTTCATCAGGAATTATACCTGATCCTTCAGAAGCAGGTACCTGGAGGTGTCCTGCGAGGCTTCTAACCTATTCTACAGGATTTTCTTCCCCTCTTTTACTGACTCAAGCAGCAGTGCTTTGCTCGTGTAAATTGCCTGGTAACTATTTTCAGAGCAACCATCAAAGGAAGCTGGGATCAGATGTTTCCYAAAAGAGATGTTTTCATACCACTACTGAAACAATATTCTGCATTTCCTTCTTCTTCAGCAAAGAACGAGAGATGGAAAAATAGGGAAGCAGTCAGATGACAGTGATGCCAAAAAGCCTCCAAGAAAAGTTTTTTTAAAAAGTGACAGCTAGTGAACTCACAGCAGTGTGCTGCTGTTATGGTTGGAATGGCCAGCATGTTTGTAATGATTACTGATGCAAAGTCATATTTAGGGTGTCATTTGTTGGAAGTCTGAACCCCCATCTAAATGCTGTGACAAAAGAGCAGCTCCCATTTAGTTTGAAAATTAATCTTATATGAAATAAGGCAAGAGAGAATGATAGGAAATTGGAAACGACTGCAGATCTACTCCTGTGGAACAGGATAGTGTTAGGTTAAGAGGTGATGGGACATAGTAAGAGGACTTCTCTATACTACGCAGTTTTAACTTGGGAGAAATCCCCCAAATGCTTCTGAATCTCTTCTTGTACACAGAAAAGAAGTATTCATTGAAGTGATAAATGAATGATGATAAAGTGGTGGAAACATCTGGAATAGACACTGGAATAAACAAGACGGAAAGCACACTTTGGGGGGTTGGAGTTGGTTGGTTGCTTTGTCACAGCCACTGTTTCACAGACCATCGTGCTTCTCAAAAGATGGTCGAGTGAACAGGACTGGCAGGAAAGGCAAGGCTGAATGTATTAACAGCAAAAATCCCACTTACATTCACTGCACACAAGCTCGAAAACAGTGGGAGGTTGCTCACTCTGCCCAGGCCTATCTATACGGCCTTAAGTATGCCATAGGCAGTTCCAGAAATATCAGCAACAGCATTTCCTAGACAGTGCTGAAGGTAATTAATGGAGATGGGCAGCTAGTTCAGCCGCTCTTCAGTGGCAGCATGCAGAGATACCGATGCAGACTTCTTTGGGCTGTGCAAGGCTGCAGATCCTATTGCAGGAAGAGGAGAAACAATTGCGAACACAAGGCAAGGTCAGTCTAGGGATGGAGTGATACGAGCAGGCGGCATGGAATGGCCTCTGGAATTTGAAAATAAACTTTGGGACTGGTAGAGGTTCACGCAACAAAAGGAGACACTGCAATAAAACTGCCACTTCCCCATTTTCGCGTTTGCTCTATCTTCTGGCAACTGAACATAAATGTTAGACCTGAAAGTTGCCCAGGCCAAGTCTCTAGTCGTGCACAGTATCCTTACACAGCCTTTACCTGATAGAGTAATCCTTTTCAGGTTTCCTACCAAAGAACACCTGCAGGGTTACATCAGTCTGTGGCACATAGTTTCTATGTGACAGATTTATTGTAGTGCTCTTGTTTCACAACCCTTCTTCTTCTACTCATCTGTCAAAGGAGTAACTTAAAACTCTTAAAGAGGAGCTATGGTTCTTTAAAACAACACTCTTTGAAAGCTGGACACTTTGTGCAATACTTAGCAAAAAAATAACAGAAAATAAAAAACAAAACAAAATTTGAGCAAAACAAAATCAAATTTAATGTTCTTAAATGCAAAAGTAAAAACAAACAAAAAACACAAAAAAGCAAAAGAAAATTAACAGAAACAGAACAACTCAAAGTTTCAAGGCAGTCTGCAGAAAACTTGGGGGATTAATCTTTAAATCTACAAATCAAAGGGTTTTTTGTTAATATCTAACTTGCAAGTAGTAAGTACTTTTCTGCTGAGTGTTCAATAAGTAAAGCTAGTTGTCAAAACAAAATCCTATTAAAATAGAAAAATCTAGCACTCATTAGAAGGGATGCGAGAAATACAATGCTCAAATGTTTATAACTGTTTTTTCTTTACAAAATAGAACTACCAAAGGAATTCAAACTATAATGATCTTTGAAAATGAGTAAGTATCTTGCTGCATTATAATGTACCAGTAAGTAGTGCACCATGCATTAAATATTTGGACAGAAGAGATTCAGTTTGATAAAGTAGCAACATATATTCACACTCTCTTTCTGGAGTTTCATTTTGACTCTGAAATCTTCCCGGAGTTTCTTTGAAACTCTTTGGTCCATTCCTATTAGAAAGTGGGCTTTAAAAGTAATGTTTCTAAAACCTTTGAATTTGACAGCTTGGCCACTGCTCTGTGTGCAACTTACCTCATCAATGGTGTTAAAAGTTATGCTGGCATGCTACTACTTACAAGACCTTGACTTTAAAAAGCCTAATCCTCAACTATATACGTAGTAACGAATATTAATTGATCAAACAATTTACTGTCAACTAAAACATTAGTATTTCTCAACTTTTCTTCCATACTACCAAGTCTGGGGTAGAAAAGGTCAGGGGAATGGGTAGGAAAAACAGCAACATAAAAAACAAGAAAATTAATTAATTCAGCCTGATATTTTTCAGAAAATTCCAGTTTTTGCAGACAACATTCAATGGAACAAATGTTAGTCTCATAAGTGAAAGCATGCTTCAATTTTACCACCATCCAGAGGGTCTAGTTAATGCAATCTACTTAAGATTTCAGGGGATTTTTAACATGTTTTGAATGAAATAACTTAAAGGAACTTAAAATTGGTCTAACATTGTGGGATTTCAAACATTTGAACATGTCAGTTGCATCCCAGAATATAAAACCTTTTTCACTTCTCATTTAGACTAAGACAAACACTTGTGAAAATTGGCGCAAAATGAGTTTTACACTAACAAAAATGTTTCAACTTCTGTCACTCAATTATCTACTCCATACAAAAAGCACGAGCAAGTTATTTGTGGGACTTGTTGGTTTTGAAGGAAACCTGTAAGATTTTGTCCCCCAGGCGGTAGCCATTAAGACTTGCTATGGCCATTGCAGCTTCTTCATAGTTTGTCATGGTCACAAAACCAAAACCTTTGCACTTGTTGGTGTTGAAATCTCGAATAACTTTCACATTGGTAACCGCACCAAAGGGGCCAAACATCTGCCAGAGGATTCCCTCATCAGCATCTTGACCAAGGTTGTAGATGAAGATACACCAGCCAGAAGATGCGTTTCCTGGAACATTTACACCAGAAAGCCCACTCATGTGATCTACACCCATAGGAGAGAACCTAGCAAATAAAAAGCACAATATTTCATGTAAAAGTTCAATTCAATTAAGCAAATTAACTTGAATGGGAAGCAACTGAGAATGAATATTTTCTACATGGACATCAAAACCGCCAGAAAGAAATGTTTCCCCATTCAAATTGACAATCAAATTGACAGCTGCCAGGAAAAAAAAAAAAGTTAAGTATTCCAACTACTTTATCAATAGGGAGCTATCCTTACAAATAGGTAGGCAACAGAACAGTTGCAAGGCAAGATTACGTGATCACCTTCACAGGGGACCTGGATCGATCTTTGAAACTCAGCTAGGCTGTTAAGAGTGCTCCATAGCATCAGTGCAGAATCGCTCCAGTGCGGGTAACAGGCAACGCCTCCCCAGTGGCCCCAGCTTGCTTCATGCCCCCCTCAGGCATCTCCCACTTATTTCGCTCAAGGAGTTTGCAATCCCATATCCTCCTTTTCTTGCCTCTAAAATAGCACATTAGGAACTCTTAAGTCAAAGGGTTTCTTTGGGGTTCGCTGGTGGGGAAGGAAGGGGTGTTTTGTTTTAGGAGTGGAGATTGTGTGTATTAATTTAAATTTCTTTTTTTGTGGAACAGAACAAAACCTACTCTCTTTTCCACCATAAGGCAGCAGGTGCAGGCAAACACTCCCAATACCAGCAGGCTACTAAACAAGCCAACAGTCATGCATACTCGCAGCTATTAGGCAGCTAAGGAAATATTAGCACTTCCTCAGTCAATTCTCAGTAGCTGGGATGCCCCACATTTCTAGCGACAGAATTTAAATCTCAGGTTTTTATTCCTTAATACCGATTATGCAGATATTCTAACTGCAGTAGCTTTCAAACATCAAAATAGAAAACCACATTTAAGTACACAGTTTTACAATTTCAGTATGCATGTATGGTTTTCTTATTAATTTTACACCAACTTCATACTAGGAAAACTTATCTGACTTTACTGAACCGGATTTTTTAAATCACCTACCCACTCTTCCTAAACCCTGCCTCCTGCATAGTACCCCAGCAGTATTTATGCATAACAAGGCAAAAACCCTCTCCTTTTTATGTCTTGCTTTGTATTATTTTCTTTTCTCCTATAAACCACTTCTCTAATTCCCCTTTATTCTATTCTGGTCTCCATCCTAGAAATTTAAAGCTTCAGAATATTTTAATGCAATATTACGGTTGCACAGCTAAGCACTCAAAAGTCAGGAAATGTGAAAGTTAAGGTACAAAACTCAATTTGATCCCTTGTGCTTATGTATTATTTAAAAGTGTGAGGTCACGTGATTGTAGAAATATAATTATACTATACCAGGGGTTCCCAAACTGTGGTGTACCACTGGTGATATGCAAACCACTTAAAAGCGGTACACGTGCTGCTCTCTGCCAAGAACATGGCGGTGGCAGTTCCTGATTCTCTGCTGACCTGGAGAAAACAGGGAATGGATGTCTGGGCAGTGAACGCTACATTAAGTGCCAAACACTTCCCCACTGACTTTTTCTTGCCCTGCTAGATAGGAGCTGCTGCTGTCTTTATATAGAAGGGAGGGCTCAAGGCAACGTGTATCAGAAGGAAGGGGAGCAGAGCTGCAGCAGCACACACATACACGCAGGGAAGTCAGCTCATGTTCAGTGTGGCACTTCAGTTGATGCACTCATACAAGAGAACCACTCAGTCACCATCTCCCCCACCCCAGGCTCTCCGGTGCTCAGAGCTCATTTCCTTGGACACCTGAGCTATTAGACCCTCCTGTACCCAGAGCAGGCAGAGTCTTGGTGGTACAGACCCCTTCCCCTCCATCACACCCTAGCTGCTGCTGACTGCCTGGGGTCAGCCAGAGCTGACCTGGCTCAGCCAGGCTGCAGCCCAGCTGGCTACCTGATGCTGGTGTTTCTAGAGCACAGTGTGGACACACCTGAGCTCATGCTGCACATACTCACTGCCGCTGCCACTGTTGGCCAGCCCCAAGCAAATCCAAGTTTGGGAATCCTTGTACTATAGTAAAACTGAAAAAGCAGTTAAGAGTATCAGAATGTGAATGAGACGCACTAATCCGTGTGATCTGATAATTATGTGACATATCTACTATTTATTTTGCTTTTATATAAAAATGTTCCTGTGTTTGCATGCTTTATACACTTACTTTTTCTGACAGACACCTTCAGCTCTGTAGCTTCTTTCCATTTGAGTAATGATCTGGTAGAATGTATTTATCTTAATATCTGGAAAGTTTTCATCTCAACAGATCACCAGTCTTGGGTTCCTGCTCACACGTACAGAAAATCACTAAGCTCAGAACTGCATGATGTTGGTTCCAGCAGTCAGTGTAGCTCTGAACCTGCTTGCTATAAAGCCTCAGGCTCTGCCCACAAGCCCAGATCAACAGTATGTCAAGGATTGGAAACAGCTGTAGAAGAGCAGCTGGGGGTTGAACACAGGAAGACAATAAATCTAAATGCATGTTACAGGCAAAATAATTTAAAATAGCAAGTACCTCTGTTCTTTGGATACACTAATTTTCAAACAGATTCTCCTCTCTTCCTGCTTTGACTCACAAAAATGTTACAGGTTTATTAAAAAAAAACCCAAAACAAAAAACAAACAAACAAAAAACCCAAAAAAACCCACAAACCCCAACAGGGTAAAAACACCCCTAAAAGACTTGAAAAGTCATTTCAAAAAAACCACCATAGGAAATATCAGCTCACACATAATATCCCTCTTACCCAGATCTAACATGATTCTAAAGTGAAGCTATACCTTGCAAGTTCACATGAAAAAGAAACCTTTCACAAAAGTTTCTGGCTGGTTAAAAAGCAACCATCAAAAAAGAAATTTGCAAGAGTGACAGTAAATGTGGTATAGGATTAGACCTATGTGGAAGACTAAATTTACGTTTAGACTTGCATCCACCTGGAAGCATCACACAGGACATCTGGCATGAGTGAGAGCACTCACACGATGAGTAGAGCGGGCTCCTACTGCAATTCAGCTGACCTGATAAACCTCTATGTTTACCCTGGACTGAAGGCCTGCACAAGAGGGACACAAAAGCTCTTGGTTAGCTTGGGATAACAGCCTGTACCTAGCCAGGCATGGAGTAGCTGACACATAATACCTCTCTGCCCTACAGGAAAAGATTTTTTTGACCACACAAATTTAAGTATAACTTCCTAAGAGTCATCTTATTAAGGATGTTTAAAAGACTGTCTGATTTGGGCAAACACTAAAGCCCACAGAGATTCAAGATATTTCAGAGAAAATTTTTTTAAAATTCCATTAATACTGTATTTTGAGCAATCTCAGTCTTATCATACTTACTGCTGGTATCCTCGTTTTTGTTGCATTTATTTTTATACCGTCTCTTCCATGTTGCTTTTTCAATCCTCCCTAAGCATCTGTAGATGACGTATCTACGGATGGTTCTTTTAAGTCATGCTAACCTCAAAACTCCCAACATCTTGTGACATTAAGTATCAACACAGTATTTTTTTAATTGTAATCTTTTTCACTTTATAAGCGTCTCATTTATATGAACGACCTTTTGCTCTACTGTTATGAGACAGATTGCTTCATTTAATAGATTCTGGGATTATTTTAACACACTAGAGGACAAACTCAGAAGTGACACTCCTAAATGAAAACAATTTATTTTTAGTTCTACGAAAGTCTTATAAATTCTTTCTGCTGAATTCTTTTCACTGCAATCTGAGAACAGCAATATGCTCCCACCTGTGATGCTGTAATCCCACAGCTTACATAATGCTAATAAGGAGTAATATTATTTTTAATACTAGCCTATGTTGCCTTTGCACATGAGCGTGGCATCTTTTTATTTTTGAATAGTTCCACAAAGAGCAGGAGTTCAACTACGCTGATACTGGTCATGTCCACCGTTTTCCCCACAAGCAACTTTGTTCCTATCTGTATCAGGGTATAGGAGAAAATCTACTGTGTACAAAACAAGTCTTGCTGAATATTCAGTGATACAAGCTTTAAGTCTGAAATAACAGGGTATTAAATCTAACAGCCACATATCAGAGAGCAGCAGCAATTGAAATAACGGGTTTCAGTACCACATTCTTCCAGAACTTTGATGAAATACTACTCTGGATGAAATGTTTTCTTCTGTGGCATTCTCAAGACAGACAACTTGCATCCAAATTACAAATTGGCTTAAAAGTTGAAAATTAAACAATTTCACTGGAGTGAAACAAAACAGATGCGGGGGAGCTGTCTGAGCAATAATGTCAGACAGGGTTAAACACACTAGAGTCTTCTCTCATCTCCCCTTGATCAAAGAATTATCAAGAAATAACAATTCCCCTTCAGGCATTTTGGACCTAACTCATGGACTCTGGTATCAAGAGAAGTATGGCCATTAAAATAAGTAGGAACTGGCTCCAACCTTGAACAAGTCTGAAAGCAAAACTAGCTGAACTGCGAATATTTTCCAGATTTGAAAAAAAACATTCTTCTAGCATAAAGCTCTGGTGAACTGTAAAAGCATAGGACTTCTAGGGACTTTGGTCAGCCTTCTCAAGCTTTAGGAGCTAAACTCCTTAATTTCATCAGAGTTCAACACCTAAAGATCTGCTGTTTTGTTTAAGTAAACAAATCTTATACTTGAAAGAAACCCTTGGCTCCAGATGTTTTATCTATCCTGCAAACACAATCCCATGATGCAGGGTCATTCCTTCTGGATGGAAACAGAGCATGCTTTGGACCGTGCCTCAGAATTAGCAGGCCAACCCAGCACTCCAGTGGGACAAGGCATTAAGACCAGTTCCTGACGTGAGCCACAAATACTACAGGAACTACAAAGGATTAACAGAACATTAAACAAAGGGTCTGAGCGATATCTGTAGGAAATTAATAATTACAAATTAGAGATACTAAAGGCTTAATCCTGGATTTACAGGGATATGATGGAATGAGATGAAGTGTAATCAAAATGTCAGTTTAAGTATTCAACCTCTATGTAGTAGAGACCACAATTGTAATTTATACAGACTGTGAGCTCTCTGGAAGCAGCTTATCCTTTCATCATGTTTTGTTCACTACACAAAACAAACAAGACTCAGTCCCAAGCTRAGGTTCCTAAGCTTACCACAGTATGAATAATTATAACTGACTAAGCTCAGCATCCTTTAAGGAAGGCCCACTAGAAAAACTTGCAGTTAACACCAAAGGTGGGAAGAAAAATAAGGAAGGGCTGTGGGATGGTGCATGGGTTGTGCATACGTGTACGTATGTGCATACATGCACGTGTGATTGAGGGAAGGAAGTTTTATAACAAGTGTTAAAGTYCTTGCAAGTCTGTGACAAGACACAGAGAGAGATGGACAGTTCTTGTCTTCAAGTCAACTGGTGAATCTTGTCTCCACAGCATAGTCATAACATCATGGCTTAACCCAGAATTGCTCTATTACTACCTCTGCCAATCTGTAGTACCTAAAAATCTTCAGCTCCTTCTCCATCTGCAAGCCTATAACTAGGAGCAGAAGTTGGCCAAAATGTGTTGACAAATGAGCAATGGGCACAGACTTTGAGTGGACATAGTTACCACAGAAACAGGAATGGAACAGAAAGAGATAGAACATTTTCTTTTATCTTATCCCCACTTGTGAAAACTTATGCCTGTAGAAACATAGAAAATGCACGCAAATAACATTAATGCTGCTCTTAATGGTACAATAAAAGAACAATGAACGAACCAAAGTGGAACCAAAAAATGACGAGGACGATGGTTCACCTAGCTTGGAGGTGTCGCTGAGGTTAAGTTGGCCTACACCCAGCGTCAAAACGGGTTCCATAAAGAAAAAAAAGACAGGTCATTGTCATAGGAGACTCCCTCCTGAAGGGAACAGAAGGCCCAATATGCAGACCAGACCCACTTCTTAGGGAAGTCTGCTGCATCCCTGGGGCCTGGGTTAAAGATGTGAAGAGAAAGCTTCCTACCCTGGTACAGCCCTCAGATTATTATCCATTATTGATTTTTCAGGTAGGCAGTGATGAAGTTGCTACAAGAAGTCCAAGGCAATCAAGAGAGATTTCAGGGCCTTGGGACGACTAGTTAAGGGATCAGGAGCACAAGTAGTGTTCTCCTCTATCCTTCCAGTTGCAGGGAATGATGAGGGAAGAAACAGAAAGAGCCAGCACATCAATACCTGGCTCCAAGCCTGGTGTCACCAGCAGAATTTTGGGTTTTTTGATCATGGGTCAGTCCACACGACATCAAGCCTGCTAGCAACAGATGGGGTACACCTGTCTCGAAGGGGGAAAAGGATCTTTGCACAGGAGTTAGCAGGGGTCATTGAAAGAGCTTTAAACAAGATTTGAAGGGGGAAAGGGATAAAACCAGGCTCGCTAGAGATAAGCCTGAGGGCAGCACACCAATGTTTGAGGGATGGTGTGCTAGCGAGGTCCTTCTGTCTGCCGTCTCAGTGGAGGTAGGGGATGGAGATTCATGCGGCAGAAAGGACACAAGGGTTATTGATGTGTTAGAAACCATGGAAGCACCTGAGAACAGTCACGTAGGAATTAGGGTTTCTCCCCACAAAAAGGTGGTGGGATCAATAACCCGACTGAAATGCATCTACACCAATGCACGCAGTATAGGCAACAAACAGGAGGAGCTGGAAGCCATTGTGCAGCAGCAAAACTACGATATAGTTGCAATCACAGAAGCATGGTGGGATGACTCGCACAACTGGAGTGCTGCAATGGATGGCTATAAACTCTTCAGAAGGGATAGGCAAGGAAGGAGAGGCAGTAGGGTAGCCCTGTGTGTTAGGGAGTGTTTTGACTGTCTAGAGCTTGATGATGACAATAGGGTTGAGCATTTATGGGTAAGAACCAGGGGAAAGGCCAACGAGGCAGATATCATGGTGGGAGTCTGTTATAGACCACCCAACCAGGATGAAGAGACAGATGAAATATTCTATAAGCAGTTGGGAGAAGTCTCACAATCACTAGCCCTTGTTCTTGTGGGAGACATCCACTTACCAGATGTCTGCTGGAAATACAATACAGCGAAGAGGAAACAGTTTAGGAGGTTCCTGGAGTGCGTGGAAGATAACTTCCTAACACAGTTGGTGAGGGAGCCAACTAGGGAAGGTGCCCCGCTGGACCTGTTGTTTGCAAACAGAGAAGGACTTGTGGGTAACGGTTGGAGGCTGTCTTGGGCATAGTGATCATGAAATGACAGAGTTTGATTCTCAAAGAAGTAAGGAGGGGGGTTAGCAGAACTGCCACCTTGGACTTCCAGAGGGCAGACTTTGACCTGTTTAGGAGACTGGTTGACAGATTCCCTTGGGAGGCAGTCCTGAAGGGCAAAGGAGTCCAGGAAGGCTGGACATTCTTCAAGAACAAAATCTTAGGTGCAGGAGCAGACCATCTCCAATGTGCCAAAAGACGAGCCAGCAGGGAAGACCACCGGCCTGGCTGAACAGAGAGCTTTGGCTAGAACTCAGGAAAAAAAAAAAAGGAGAGTTTATGACCTTTGGAAGAAGGGGCAGACAACTCAGGAGGACTACAAGGATGTCATGAGGTTATGCAGGGTGAAAATTAGAAGGGCCAAAGCCCAACTAGAACTTAATCTGGCTACTGCCATAAAAGACAATAAAAAGCGTTCCTACAAATACATTAGCAACAAAAGGAGGGCTAAGGAGAATCTCCATCCCTTATTGGATGCGGGGGGTAACATAATGACAAAGGATGAGGAGAAGGCTGAGGTACTTAATGCCTTCTTTGTCTCAGCCTTTAATAGTAAGACTAGTTGTTCTTGGGGTACCCAGCCCCCTGAGCAGGAAGACAGCAAGCAGAATGAAGCCCCCATAATCCAAAGGGAAATGGTTAGCGACCTGCTACTCCACTTAGACACACCCAAGTCTATGGGGCCAGATGGGATCCACCCAAGGGTACTGAGATTGCTGGTGGAAGTGCTCACCAAGCCACTTTCAATCCTTTATCAGCAGTCCTGGCTAACCAGGGAGGTCCCAGTTGACTGGAGGTTAGCAAATGTGACACCCGTCTACAAGAAGGGCCGGAAGGAGGATCCAGGGAACTACAGGCCCGTCAGTCTGACCTCGGTGCCGGGGAAGGTTATGAAGCAGATTATCTTGAATGCTACCACATGGCACGTACAGGACAACCAGGGGATCAGGCCCAGTCAGCATGGGTTTATGAAAGACAGGTCCTGCTTGACTAACCTGATCTCCTTCTATGACAAGGTGACCCACTTAGTGGATAAGGGAAAGGCTGTGGATGTTGACTACCTAGGCTTTAGTAAAGCCTTCGACACCGTTTCCCACAGCATTCTCCTGGAGAAACTGGCTGCTCATGGCTTGGATGGGCATACTCTTTGCTGGGTAAAAAACTGGATGGATGGCCAGGCCCAAAGAGTTGTGGTGAATGGAGTTAAATCCAGTTGGTGGCTGGTCACAAGTGGTGTTCCCCAGGGCTCAGTACTGGGGCCAGTTCTGTTTAATATCTTTATCAATGATCCGGACAAGGGGATCGAGTGCACCCTCAGTAAGTTCGCAGATGACACCAAGTTGGGCAGGAGTGTTGATGTGCTTGAGGGTAGAAAGGCTCTACAGAGGGATCTGGACAGGCTGGATCAATGGACTGAGGCCAATTGTATGAGATTCAACAAGGCTAGGTGCCGGGTCCTGCACTTCAGTCACAACAACCCCATGCAATGCTACAGGCTTGGGAAAGAGTGGCTGGAAAGCTGCCTGGCAGAAGAGGACCTGGGGGTGTTGGTCGACAGCCGGCTGAATATGAGCCAGCAGTGTGCCCAGGTGGCCAAGAAGGCCAATGGCATCCTGGCTTGTATCGGAAATAGTGTKGCCAGCAGGACTAGGGAAGGATGAACACTCCACAGCCTCTTTGGGCAACCTGTTCAATCACCCTTAGCGTAAAATAACAAACAACTATAAGGTACTAATTCTCATTGGAGACATTACACCTAGCTGTTCTCAAAATGCTAAACTAAAGCATTATGGAAAGRTCACAGCAATACTGGAACAGTAGCACTGCAAAAAGCTATTTGAGTTTTTAGTCCATTTTTGCTGAGCTAATCGGATACTTCAGAGGAGAGAAAGAAAAAAAAAAAGCAAATTCTCAGCAGGGAAACACTACTCTCAGAAACTCTCATGAACACATCTCATAACAAAGCCAATTACTTATCTGCAAGACAGTAAATATAACGCATTTTCCAGAGCACACTCCAACTATCAACATCCTCCTTCAAGCAACTAAGGCAATTCAAATTCAAGCAATTCATATTCAAAGCAACCAAGGCAATTCTCAAAGGCAAAATACATAATATCTTCCACGGCTCTGGAAGCAGACAGTATGTTGCAATTACTCAATAATCTTACTGAACTTATGAGGACTCAAGGAAAGACAGAACGCTGCACAGCTCAAGATGTAGGAAGAAATCCCACAGAACCTCTGAATCAGAAATAAGGTTTTCCTATTTTACTATGACACCTCCCTGCTGGAACCAATGGTTCAGAGCTTTAATTAAGTTGCCAAATTGTATCTGCATGCAGATATATGGACTACAGAATGGGGATCTGTTGAGACAGGCATCTACCAATACCCATCTGGAATCTGCTACTTTCGATAGCTATCTCACTACACACTCTGTTGTAGAAATAGACACCATAGTGCATGTACCTTTACATAATTAACTTCAATATAAATTTTACAAGTAAGATTTTACTTTAATCATATTTTAATTCAACAATTTATTTACATAACACTGCAGGACATATAGTGCACTATGTATTCATTCACACATGCTGCAATGAAGATATTACTGCACAGCTCCAAGAGTACAGTTTCCCAGACGGACACGGGAATAGTAGTACAGCCTTAAATGCATTATTCTTCCTAACCTACCTGAATCTTTGCGCCTGGTGATGCACTGGCCCTCCAAACCGTCTAGCTGGTGAATGACACAGCTGCGACAACAGTGCCACATTTTTGTTCTGGTTAGGATTGGCTGCAAACTTCACTGTAATGGGTTCGGAGGAACCTGGGGGTTTGTGACCATTGAAATTTGTAATTGCCTCTTCTGCTTCTGACCTTTTGTCAAACCGGATAAATGCGACCCCTCTGGACAAACCTTTTAACCAAACCAATAAAAACAAAAAAAATAAAAAAAATTGAAGTTCAGGATAAACTCAAAATAACTTTGAAAGCAAAAAACAAAAAAAGTTAAATATTTCTATGGTCACAGCTTTCAAGTTCTCTACATTTACTAATGTTTCTTCAGCAGCTAGAGGATAAAGTACAAAATTAAGAAACAAAAGACAAATTAACACATTCATTTCAGCTATAACAACCACAGTGACTAAAACACTTAATGAAAAAAAAATCCAACATGGTAGAATTCCATGAAATCCATCACCAACTGACATTTCCATTAACAAAAAACCTCCCAACATTTTAAATGAATTTCACAAAAAAAAAATTCCAGTCCGTTAAAAACAAAACAAAACCCCTTAGCTTTGATTACTTCATCACTAAAAAGCATCTGCAAACACAAAATTGACACTGATTTTTCCAAATGTTTTTAGTTTTCCATGCTGAAAACACACTCTGGTTTGTAGATGAGGGCATGAAGGTCTAACTCTAATAAGGTAATTTAACCTTCTGTAATGAAGAGATCATAATTTCATCTACATCAAGGCCATTATTTCTAGCTGTCACATACCTTATTTTTAATTCATTAAAAACTGATTAAGAATTACCTCTTGGTAACTGTACTGAAACAATTACACTGCTGTTAAACATTTGCATCTTTTTTTTCTAGTTCCAGACCCCAGCCACTGGATACTGTTACCCTTCTGACTGAGGTAGAAGTAATGCCTTGTAAGATCTCTTCCCCCATCCACCCCGCTTCTCATCTGTGACTTGACCATAGTCTGGAAATATTGTTTGTCACAGTGAAGCTAAAAGGGTACATTTTGTTTAAATTTCATTCCAAAGCAGAAATTATGGCTAGACTAATTCTAGGACTTGACCAACTCTGTTTCAGAAAGGGCCATATCAAATACCTTCATATTGTCTCTACTCTACACCCACATAGGGCAATCTTCAAAGACAGTTTCAGAAGTTGTTTAAGCTTATCATAAATCAAAGTTGTTTATAACAATTTAACATTATTTCCTATATTTCACAGAAGGAAATGCAGCATGACAAAACCCTGGCCATGCGGCAAGCAAGCAAAAGGGACTCCAACCCCTATAAATACCCATAGAATGGTCTCTAGGAAAGGCGTACTTTCATTTGGGGCACCAGGAGAACTTCCATAAATAACAACATGCAGTAAACAAGATGAGTTGTTAAGTATGCAAAGTCACACAGAGAAAGCCTATTTCCTAAGTCACTGCACTTTTTGAAGAAAAGAACTGCAAAACGATGGCGGGAGATGGCCAGCACCAGCTGTGCAGTTGRTGTTTCTAGAGTGATCTGGAAAGGAGTCAACCTGTGAAGAAGTTATTCCATTTTTTGATTTCTTGCTGGTTACTTCCAAAACAGGAGGCTGACCAGATCAGCTCATCAAATTAGAGCTGATGGCACTATATGCTCCAATACCATTGACATTAGCCTTTCTGTGCAGGGAGGAAGCATATGCCCCATGCTGGAAAGGCACAGAACAGCAGCATCACCCAGAAGTAAGCAAGGACTATCCCAGAGYCCAACATACTGTTACTTCTTCTCCACTTCCATGCTGTTCGTCTTAGTGCTTCTCACTTGATCTATCATAGTGTTCATTTAAAAATATAAATCTTGTAGAAACATATTTTTAAACAGATTAATTCTCAAAAGCCAGAGAACAACCTGTGCTGAGAAGGTACGTCTAAAAGCACAAATTAAAATTTGTCCTAACTGGGACTAGATCAAGATATGAAACTGTGCTGGTTTTGGCTGGGATAGAGTTAATTGTCTTCACTGTAGCTAGCATGGGGCTATGTTTTGGATTTGTGCTGAAAAGTGTTGATAATTCAGGGATGTTTTAGTTATTGCTGAGCAGATAATTGCTCAACAGAGTCAAGGCCTTTTCTGCTCCTCACCCCACCCTACCAGCGAGGAGGCTGGGGGTGCACAAGAAGTTGGGAGGGGACACAGCCGGGACAGCCAACCCCAACTGACCAAAGGGATATTCCATACTATATGACGTCATGCTCAGCATACAGAGCTGGGGGAAGAAAAAGGGAGCGGGGGACATTCGGAGTGATGGTGTTTGTCTTCCCAAGTAACCATTACGTGTGATGGAGCCCTGCTTTCCTGGAGATGGCTGAACACACCTGCCTGCCAATGGGAAGTAGTGAATGGATTCCTTATTTTGCTTTGCTTGCATGCGTGGCTTTTGCTTTACCTATTAAACTGTCTTTATCTCAACCCATGAGTTTTCTCGCTTTTACTCTTCCAATTCTCTCCACCATCCCACCGGGGGGGAGTGAGCGAGCAGCTGTGTGGGGCTCAGTTGCCGGCTGGGGTTAAACCATGACAGAAACGCAGGTTTTAAAGCCAAGGCATGGCTACATTCTTGAAGTGAAAAGAAACCTAGGCTATGCATGCATTAAACTTTATAATGTAAACAGAATATATTCTTCGAACAATACATTATTAAGGTTATTTGAAAGCAAGCGGTACATTCTGAGCTGACACTGAATTAGACAGCATCATGCCTCAGCACACTCAGTGAAAACTATATTATTCCTGGAGAGATTTTAATTGTATGACTTCTGTCATCTTGTTTTATAGCTCTGTCAAAGACAGATGCTAGCTGTCTAGACTCCACTGGCAGCCAGAGAAGGATGACTATTTTGGACACTTGTATTAATATGTTTTCTGTGCTCTAGTAGTCTTTTTCTTGCTTCTACCTATAGCTGTCACCTAGATAACTAGCTCTAGAGACAGAAACATACAGATATCAAAGTTGGACAAAATGAATCCTCTCCAGGAAAGGAAGGATAGGATTTTCCTTGCTCAACATTGGAGTGTCTACAATGTCAGTATCCAGATCTCATCTAGTCACCTCAGATTTCTTTTACGCACAATTGCATTTACAGTGCAGTCTGACCAAATCAAAACACTTAAAAGCAGATGCCTACACAAGGAGCTAGCTCTGATGGAGATACTTAACATTGTACACTTCAACATTTAGTCAGATTAATCCCACCAAAAGCTGCTGATGGCCTACTCTAAATTACAGTAGATTCCTCACAGAGCATGAAAGCTGCTGCTTAACTACTGTTTATGAATGTACATACTACTGTATATAAATGTTAAATGTGGAATTGCTAGAATTACATTATCTTCTATTCTAATATAGCACATGCATAATCAATGAAAAAGTGTATTTGTAGAGGTTCTCTCCAAATTCATACATGACATATGGGTTACTGGAAAAAACACAGAAYGCCTAAGGTTACAGGATAAGCCATACTCTTTTCAGTTATACAGTCTGAAATAATTAGGTAAGAAATTAAAACTCTGTGAAAACACATTGTAACACTGAGTCAGAATTAACATTATAAATGAAATTCTTAACTTTGGTCTCTCCTGAGCCGAGTGCTTAACTAAGCAACTTCTCCCTTTTCTTTCTCACTTTTTTTAATAAACAAAATACATTCAGAAAATTCAAGAGGGTAGTTCTAAGTGTTAAGTTCATGCTTTTGGTCAGCAGTAACCACAGAGGACTGTAAGACACCTCAAATGTTTTAAAATATGAGGAAATTGTGTGAGTGAGTTCCAAGTTAGTGTAAAAGACAAAACACGTTATTGTTTTGCTTTTTAATATATAAGTATGGCCTGGAATTTACCTGTGGATAATAGTTGCATTTGTGTAAAGTAAAGGTAACGTTAGCATTCTAGATTACAAACATTGCCCAGAAGCACACTGCACTACAGTAATATCAAGTATCATAGCAAGAGAGTAGATTTGGCAAATCAGCAGCTCAGCCTGGTAAAACTGACAAATAAGAGCATAAAATATGATATGAGGTTTAGACTGTAAGCTAGCAAAGGAGGCAGCGTAAGTCATTCTGTGTTTTAAAAAAATCATTGGAAAAGGATATCCCATTAAAATTATTTCAGTGGTTGACACCAAATGTCACAGTTAGTTTAGGAACTACCAGTCTCTGAAAAACTTAAAACATGCTATACACTACAGTTTTATGAAGCTAGTGCAAAAAAACCCACCTGTAGTTTGATCCACAAGCACACGCGAGTTGATGATGCGTCCAAAACGTGAAAACATATCTTCTACATCTTTTTGTGTCATTGACCTTGGTAGTCCACTAATATATAAATTAGCATCCTTGATAACTTCAGAACTTGGACGAGCATAGGAAACCTTTAAAAATAAAATAAAAAGGGTGTAAATAGGAAAGAATAATTTATTTTGTCATGAGTCACTTCCATTTATTTCCCACTAAACAATGCAGGCATTTTTTTACTGGAGTTCAAAAAAGCAGAACAGGGAGAAGGTAGGGGAAAATTGCCAGAACAAAAAGAGGAAAGTCATGTCTCTATACAACTCCATTCATTTTGGGCTTATCCAACAGATAAAAAAAATATAGTGGCATTGCTATAGAGACAGCAGTAGACTAATACCAATGCTTCCAACAAACGTATTTGCTACATTGAAGAATACCTGCCTGAAGTTCCGACTYGGATACTGGACCTGTCAGTAACCACAGATCACACCAAGAACTTGTGCTGTCAGTATATTTTTTAAAGCCTCATAAAAAGATTTTCCAAGCTGAAGTGCAGTTTTCTATCTTAATTTCTGCTACTAGAGAAAATTACAAATATCACCTAAGCAGGTGTGATTTCCTACACATAAAGTACTAGCTGTTATTTCGGAAAAGCAGTGCATGTGTATTAACACAATTTAAAATAGAGATCATCAAGTATCTGAGATATACATGAGTTCAAAAGCCTGGCAACAATTTGGAATGATCCCACCTACTGCTGCAAAAATGGTGGGAATGAAGAAAGGGAATCTTTGAATACAAAGCTGTTACAAAACCAGAGAGGCTTAACAGTTCGCTTTGCTACTCTTCTCCCAGATTCTACCTTTCTTGCAGTTGGAGAGCATGCAAGCCTTACCACCAGAATGAAGTTTATTAGAATGCCATTTTCATAGAAGACGGAAAAAAATCTAGACATCCTACCTTGATAGTTTTTGACTGAAGTCTGAGGCCATTCAGTGTGTTTATTGCTCTTTCAGCATCTTTTGCAGTAACGTAGTTCACAAAGCCATAGCCTAAGCTGTGTCCTACATGGAAGAACATTTTTTAAATTAATCCTAACAAAAGAAAGTTATCACCATCAAAATTAAAGGAAATGCAAATGAGAAAGTGAACTCAACATAAACATAATCCACACAGCAAATATTTAAATAAGCCAAAGAAGTTTCTCAAGGCTGGCGTACATGATATGAAGTAACTCAAAGCTCTTTCATTTGCCACTTTGGACATCCCTCTGTCTTCAAGAACAGTGTGTATCAGACAGCCGCAGATGATCCATCAACAGTGAGAAATTCAAGACTAAAATACCAACTCTGAACAGTCTTGTAAACTTAACGGGTGTGGAACAAAGGCAAGAATTTGTAGCAAAGTTCGTAAGTACAAACTCTTGTAGATAAAGAGCAGAAAGTGAGAAAGTGTCAACGGATGAACTGCTGGRTAAGAAATCATCAGGTTACTCATTTCTGTGTAGCTATTCCAACCTTCACTCCTGGAGACAAGAGGGAAAAAGAAGTTTTCAATCCTTCATACATTCATATAGTTAATGAGCAGTAAGTCTCCCAAACACAGGATGAAATTGAAGAGTGAAAAATTCTCTTTAATGCAGACAATCACTTTATGTAAGTTTACTCTTAACTCTTACAAAAAGAATTTGAGAATAATAATACAAATCTTTAAAACATTTAAGGCAAAGGATATTTACTTGGATATTTATTTGTTCTGCTTCTATCTCCAACCTCCACAAACGCTACTATCAATTATAACACTACATACTAAGATCATTTTGGGTTGCAATTTCCCAACAATTAGAGGCTCTTATCACTGTAGACCTAAAAATAATTAAAATACTTTCAAGACTGTCTCAGTGCAATAAAGCAACTCCCATTCAATAAAAGATACACCTTTTCAGACAACTTCTTGTTTCAGCCAGATCTATGGGATTTTCTAAAGAAAACTGTAAGCTTGCATAGGAGAATGTGCTATTTTAACTTAAAAATAGTATATTGTTAAAGTATTATTAAGCTCCGTTGTTAGACTTGAGAACACTAGAAGACACAGCTAATCGTTATAGTAGAGGATTCTCTTTTGAAATATAGCCCTTCTTTAATCACACAGCGTGGCTCCTCAATAGTCTTAGCTGGCAAGGAAGTTTTCTTACACTTTCCAGACATTTCAGAACACCAAATATACACCCCCCAAAAAGAGTCAAATGGTGATTATCCTAGCACAAAGTGTCAGAGAAATGGAAGCGAAGGCCTGTAACAGACACTGCAGATTAACTCCGTCTACCGAAAAAAGAATCACCAGTCTACTGAAGGAATTGAGACCTATGAGTCTAAAAGCCACAAGGGATGGAAGGAAGCCCCAAATAACCCTCACAGTGTTATTACTAACAGCACACATGACAGATTGACTGCAGAACAACTGCAACAGCACAACTCCCTGGCACGTCCTCTGCGTTTGTCTGCTTTATTGTGAATTGTAATAGACCAGTAACTCATCTAAACCCAAATAATGTCATTGCCTGTTTCCTAATACACTCCTTGTATAAACAGTCCCAGTTAATTTTTACTGTCTGCTAAAGCTTTTAAAGAAGCCAGATCTCCTTTGTGTTCAACCCTCATACAGGAACAACATGCTTTTCTCTTACAGACCTAGTGTTAAAACATCTCCGCTAGCACAGATCAAACTCTCATGATGCCAGACGCTTCTGCACAACTGTAATGGCAAATCACTTTGATAGCCAAGTAGGATTTAACTCTGCATAGGAAACAAATAAATGCAATAAAAGCAGGATCTTAGACACCAGCTTCTGCACCTTTATGCTTTAAAGACCTACAGATAAAATTGATCAGGATTTTGCAGACATATCTTACATGTACCTACAGCATGTTTTTTGTTCATTTCTTTATAACRTTCATTTTCTGTTTCATTAGTCAGAGATGGTCAGCCATTTAGATCAAATCTGGTTAGTCCACAATCACTTACCTACTGAGATTCTTTTCCCCTGATTAAGAAAACAAACAATTTAACAATTAGAAAAATGTTTAGCATCTGGACCCTGGCTTATTTCTCCAGAATCTGACCAAGAAAACAAAGATAAGTTTAAGAGGCAACAAATATCACACAGACAGTAGGCAATGACGTTTTCCCTCCTAAATGGGTGGGAAGAGTCTGACACCCCTCACCGGTACAGCATGCCAACACCTGCTCTGAAGGCTCAGAGTACCAGCCACTTTATAGATATTTTCAGTCTGTCCCAAAAGCCACATAAATATGAATATTCCAGCAAACTACTGAACAGAACCAGGTCCTAATAAAAGTTTATCAAAATAGGCCCTTAAAGACCAGGGAAACAGACTTCAACAAGACTAATCCCTCCGAGTCTGAACCACTGAGCCCTGGCAGTCAGGGCTGTCACTCCCCAGGTGGACGCTGCACTGGGGAGGGGGTGACTGTATTCTCCTGGCAGGGGAAGAGCAGCAGGATTCCACACCGTATAAATTTATTAAGCTATCTTTAGTACTCTGAGTCATGGAGAACAGGGGCTCAGCCTATGACCAGTGCGAGTGAGTATCCTTCCCTATTTTCTTGCAGCAAGTTCCCAGAGAACACAGTACACAGGCAACCGTTACTTACCCAGCAGCTTTCTTGCAAAGCATCAGACAGGTTATATGTTTATGCACTGTTTGAGATCAGTGACAAGGAAGATTAAGCTACTTAGTTTTGGTTTTATCCTGTATGTAAGTTACAGCACTCATGGACACACAGGACCAAAAGGGACCACATGATCTGGGTCCAGTCCTTGTAATCACAAACTGTACATATTCCCCTTCCCTAAAACGTAAGCAAGCTTCACATTAAAAGCAGTTAGATTTTTGTCCCAGGCACTCTGATTGAAAGCATGTTCTACAGAYCCCCCCCAAGGCTCTCCTTTTCTCAATTCTATGAAATGCAGGTCTTCATACTTCGTATCCACTTGTTCATGGGCAAATACTGTCCTTGAGCTTACACATGCTTATCCTTCCAAGTGTCCGTTCCCCAAAGTACACACAAGCAGTGACCATATCCCCTTGGCCTTCTTTACTGTTTTCATCTGAGCAAAATTCTGCACCTTCTCCACCTCTAATTTTATAAAGGTTGCTCAATGACTATTCCTTATCAAAGAGTTTGAAAGCCCTGGGAAAAGAGAGCAGGGACGTAATGGGGCTGACAGAAACAAACACAGATTAAAAAAAGAAGGGTCTGAAAAGTGGCAGAATTACAACAGTTACCAGATTTTCTCATATTCACTGTAGGCATTTGATACTAAGTTCATTCTAAAACCCAGAAATTATAGTCCTGTTAACTTTTACCTGCCACTAGATAAGAAAATATCAATTACCTATCTTTCTCCACAAAAAAAAGAATACAGACCTTCCCTCTTAGACTATACTTACCACCTTTAAATTACATCAGTGTAACATGACTTTACAGTCCTTAAGTGCTTAAAAAAAAAAAGCCAACCCACGCAAAATTGAGAACATATATTAACTTATCTTGCTCTAAATACTTAATACCATCAGTCTCAGCCATCTCCTGCCGTTCAATTACTAGTTTTCATCTCTAAACAGGCTAGGATATCTAACACGCGACAGTCCCATCACTGAAAGAGGCATGTTCCACCATTCCCCTGACAGATCACTCTTCAGGAATGCTCTCTGCTTCACAATTTTACTCCGTATTCCCTCCTCCTAAACAGTACAAACTACCTTCCTTTTAGGGCATGCCAGAAAAATATATAAGGAATCGGCACTTAAACACTTGACATAAATCATAATGCTGTGTATCCCAGGCAAGGAGACAAATTACTTGCTTTATCATGATGTTAAGAGCCTGCTAGAAACCTATCATGCAAAAGAAGGCAGTACTGTAACAGTTTTCAAATTATTTTAGCAGATGGTAATTAAAAAACCTTTAAAAAAAACTTTTAAAAAGTTTGCATACACATAAATGCAAATCTACTCAAGAGACAAAGATTAAAAAAAAAAAGAAACAAGTAGGTCCTTATCTGGATGAATAATTAACAAAGTGACCATAAAACCTAGTTTTAAGCAAACTACTATACTCCTTCAGCAGAAAGAATCTAGTTTTGTTTCCATGATAAAAAGCCCTTTCATGAAAGAGGGCACTCATTTTCTTTCTGTGCATCACTTGGTTTTCTGTCCATGTCCTTGCTTCCTTTCCCAGCTCCCTGAGATGCACTGCTTCAGTTACTAGCTCGTTTCTTATTCCCCTCCCACTACTGACTGATGACTCTAGTTTCACTGGGGAGTCTAATATGAGACCAGAGCTAGTACTTATTTTCCACTTCAATACAGACTAGCTGCCCCCCCCAAAAGCAGCTAACACAGATTCTCCCCATCCTATCCTTCTCAAGAAAACCTAAATTTAAACCGGGCTCCTGTTATGTCAGAGCACCTCAGTATGAAGGCATTTTAGTTTAGAATTTGTTTTCTGAACTGGGAAACAGTGTTTTGAGATTAAATTAAAAAAGCCCAAGTAAATAACACAGAAGGATGGAACAGATCTTCCCAAACGTCACTCAGGAGGATGTGGCGTCTTGGAAAGAGAACTGGGTTTGGTTTTTTTGTTTGTTTGGCTTTACAAAATGTGCTGTGAGTGATAACCAGATAGCTTAAATATGTATGAATGCATCAAGAAATACCATGGTCAAATACCAGACGTCAATGTGCTGAAAAAGCAGAATTCAAAGCGGTGACTCTGTAGTTTCAGAGATGAGAACAGATTAAAAGTGCTCAGATGTGCCTTGTGTGGGCTTTCTTTAGTACAGTTACACTATTGTATAGCTGGGGATACGTAATCACATCAACCCTGAGAAAAATGCAAGCACCCTTGCATCAAACTTCCAAAAAAAAAAAAAGTTATGCCAATGCAGAAGTGCAGCAAGGTAGGATTGGCAGAGCAAGTGATCAAGAGGCTATAGTCTAACCCCCTGAGACAAGTCAACACTACGCATACAGCATCTTCTGTTTCCTAACATCCTAACACCCAGGAAAACAAGCAGATGTGTCAGCAGAGCAGCCTGGCTAAGCAGGGGACTCATAGCAGAGCTCCAATGCAAACAGGCAGCATACAGGAGATGGAAGAAGCAATAGCCTGCAAAAGGAGAAATTTAGAAACACTGTCCACTCAGTCTCAGGAAAGCCAGAGCTCAACTGCAGTTGAGACCTGAAAGGAATGCAAACAAAAAAATAGTATCAAGGGTAACAAGAAAAGCCTCTACTGCTGTCTCAGCAGTACAAGGCTGAAAAAGGAAAATGTGGGACAGCTGCTGAATAGGTGTGTGATTTGGTGAGAGTGGTACATGATGCCTTCTTTGCCTCACTCTTCACTGACAAAGTCTAACAGGCCTCTGCACTTAGCGAAAGAGTTCAAGGAGAAGACCAGTGGATGAAGATCAAGTCAGGGACTGACTGGTTGAGAGAACTTGACCCATACAAGTCCATGGAATGAGATGGGCTCCTTCTAAGGGTGTTGAGACACTGGGCTCATGTCCTGGCCAAAACTGCTCTCTATCATCTTTGAATGGTCATGGAAATTGGAAGAGGTCCCCAACAACTGCAGGAAGGCAAATGCCGCATCCATCTTCAAAAAGAGACCAAAAAACCTCCCCCAAAAACCTCCACACTCTACATGTATGCCTGCAACAAGTAGAGTTTTGCACRGATCTATCCTGGGACCTGCTGTTTAACTTCATAACCATGACCTGGAGAGGTGACGGGAGTGCGCTCTCACCAAGATTGGAAATGACACCAGGTTAGGAGGAACCTGTCAATACACTGGAGGGCAGGGCTGCCACCCAGACGGACCAAAACACACTGAAGGAATGGGCCAACAGGCACCTTATGAAATGCAGCAAGGACAAATGCAAAGTCCTGATTGTGGGAAGGAAGAAACCCTGGCAACAACACAGACTGTGCACCTACTGGCTGGAGAGCAGCTCTGTGGAAAAGGACCTGGGAATCATGGTATAGAGCAAGGTGAGCATGAGCCAGCAGCGCACTATGACGGAGAAGGTCAACAGCATCCTGCATTGTACTAACAGAAGTACAGCCAGGAGACAGAAGGAAGAAATCATGCCCCTTTACTCAACACTCACTAGACCACACCTAGAATACTGCATCCAATTTTTAACATCCCCCAATACAGGAAAGACACTGATAAACTGCAGTGAGCTCAGTGAAGGGCCACTAAGATGTTCAGGGGACTGGAGCATGTGGAGGTTTACAAGACCAGATGGGATGAAGTCCTGAGTAACCTGGTCTGACCTCACAGCTGACTCTGCTCTGAGCAGGAGGCTGGATTACTGTCCCTTAAAACTGCACCATCCTATGATCCCAAATGACAGAACAAGGAACTCAACACTACGTTAACCTGAGGTTCTTCCAGTTCCGCAGAACAAGGTCTTTTTGTATTAAGACAGCCTATATGCATACTTCATCTAAGCAGGGATGTAACAGAACTAAATATTAATGAAAGGTTTAGAGGACATAAAGAATCATGCTTTTCTTCTGCCTCACAATATTTTCTCCCATTCATGGAACCATTTCTAAATTTTGAGTTTATTTCCAGTGTAGTCCTTAAACCAATGCCTGGAATTACCAAAACCGCTACACGGCTAGCAACACAGACTCTGCCAATTTTCAGTGGACTAGTTATTCTGTCACACATTTTTGAAGCAACCACTCTCATAGTCTATTTTTAATTGAGTGAAAACTCATTTCTGTACGTTTCCACTAGTTTTCTTCTATCATTTTTTTGTCCACTGGTCTCAGGAGATGCTGCTGGTTTCTAGCTCCTCCTTATGTCCTTCAGCCCAATGTTAAATCTGCTCCACATCATAACTGTTCACCACTTTTTCACTTTAATATTCTAAACGCCAACTTCAGAACCTGACATGTTCTACGTGCACTGCTTGGCTCGACTTTGGAGACAAGCAGTTGCTATTTGTTACCCCCTTGGCAGTTTTTGTCTTCATACTACAAGGTGTCCTTACAAAAAAAAAAAAAAAAAAAAAAAAAAAAAAAAAAAAAAAAAAAAAAGGCAGCTTCTTGAAGGATTTTTGTCAAAACATGTTTTTGGATGTGAACAAACTTCTCAAGTATTTAATCACCGATCTTCAAAACTAACAGTAGAAGGGCATGATTTTCCATTACAAGTCTATGCTGATCAAACCCTATCATCGCAACATAGAAGTGATTCTATTTATTACTAGTCTACCACATAGCTCACAGTATATTTTTGAAAATACAGAAAACACCCCCTACACTCAGTCCTTCACTAAGGATACAGATGATGCATCTCAGCTACTCTGAAAACACATTAATCTGAAGCTAAAACCCATAGCCTGAACCAAAACTTTTCTCCTGATCCAGTCCCCAAGTAGCCAGTCCTCCATTCTTCAGCAACGTCCTTACACTTGGCTTCATCAGTGATACCGAGAAGTTGCTTTGCTTCTCTGAAACACACCCATTCTTTCCCACTTACACCATGGTGGCCTCAGTAAGTCCCAAAAAACATGCTGCTTGAGATAGAACTAAGTACAGTAGTTTTAGTACAGGTACTGAAATAGCATGTTAATCTTAAATCACTTGGACTTTGCCCAAAAAAAATATTCTACAAGCTTTTATACAGATTTTGGAAAATGGAAGCAAGTATTTTTTTTTGCCTGAATAACTTCTTGAAGCTACAATTAACATTCTGAATTACTTTTTACAGTTCTGCTTCATTTCCAGTTTAGTCATAAATGCTGTCCAAAACTATCATTAGTCACGCAAACACCAAGAGAGCACTACAGAAACCCCAGATAATGTTTGTGTCAGGTTGGGGGCAAAGCTCAGCCTAGCTGGATAGTCTGGTCTTGTGCCTAACCTAGTAAGACACCTGGGAAGCACTGCACTGTTGTAAGGCTGGATTAGTCAGATCAACACTACAGCAGGAATCACTGCACCATGTTCCACTTACACTTTAAGTATACCCTTTAGAGCACAAAACCAAAAGCTTAGGTTTATATTTAAGCATTTCCACGATATTTGTCCTTTAAATGCCTCTATGGTCAGTGTCAATGCAACAGCTCAGTACCTTTCTTCCACAGTAACTGAATTCAGCTTTATTACAGTTTCTATGACTAAGACACAGATTGCTATCTGAGCCAATTCCTGCTTCTGTTTACGACCTTAAAATGAGCATGTCTTACTGAAAAGGCTTTTGATTGCAACAGAAAGTAACTAGAAAGGAAACAAAGAAAATAATATCTAGTTTTACTGATAACGATTTTCAAATACAGAATGTGTCCCCACTGCTTCATTTGGCTTTATAAACCAGGACACAAGCCACTTTCTGTTCCGTGGCCAAACGATGAATAGTCTCATTTACAGAAGTTTAAGGGCAAAACCACATTTAACAGGTTTGAAAGCCTGACCTTCAAACACCTCAGGAAAACATTATGAACTACAAATAAAGTGGCCTCTCCTCCATTTGCAAAATAAATGCCGTTTGCCTTGAAACAAAGATGACTACAAGCAATTCAAACAGACACTTCTTCAGAAAAAAGTCAGAAGTTACAAAGCTAACTTGACATAAATCTGTTCTTTACCCCGGCTCAAAGAGACAGCTTCCAGGGATCTCACTATCTCCACAATATTTAAAAAAATTCGACCACATGCAGTAAGAGTGACAGCTTTAAATCCTGAAAACAAAAGGTTTACTATTTTTAGTAATTAATTGCATTTCATTAAGCCCTTCCGCATACTTATCATTTCTGTATGTTCTCTTTATGTTTTTTTCCCTTTCTCTCATTTCCAGAACATTTTTCTATTGCGATTTAATTTAAGTTGCCTCAGGGCTCTTTTTGCAGAYGAATTGCCAGCATCCTAGATGCTGTGAAGTGAAAAGGATTTGTACAGTGAACAGAGAAAATACCAGGCCCAAAATTGTGTGTGAATACCACAGGCTGATTTCTTGAGGAAGTCTTTGGGAGGAAAATGTCTTGCCCACTTACTGTAAGATCTCATTTCTTTAAACTTTAGGACAGATTTTGTTAATCTGTGGTTGGAACAGAAACCTGACTATTCAAGACACTGAGGGCTGAAAAATCCACTCCCCCCATGTCCTTAGGAAGACACTTCAGCTTTCAAATAATGACACATTTTCAGCTGCAAACATTACAATGCAAAACCTCAGCAAGTGTTTGGAGTCAACACGATCATAGGTTAAGCTGAACTGAATTGTTATTC
This sequence comes from Phoebastria nigripes, assembly GCA_035582835.1. Taxonomy (NCBI): domain Eukaryota; kingdom Metazoa; phylum Chordata; class Aves; order Procellariiformes; family Diomedeidae; genus Phoebastria; species Phoebastria nigripes. Next base: position 372,715 of record JAYKAV010002628.1, on the reverse strand, counting down.
TGCAGAAACATACTGCTTCTCCGTTGGAAGAGAATGAAAGTATTCTAAGAAGATGTGGAACAATAACTCCCACTAAAAACATGTTGAGAAATATTAAGAGTATTAACTGAAGATTTTGCTATATGGTTCATTTTTATGGCTTGATGAGGGAAAAGAAAAGCAAACGTGAAGTGAAGACATTGGCTTTTGTAAAGCAGAGTACTTCATGCAATGGCTAGTACAACTACGTTGGCCTTTTCGACTTTATGTGCCTATGTATCATAAGGAGGGATACTAAGCATGAATATATTTAACCCTCTGAATGTCTCCAGATAGAGTAAAAGGATACCCACAACCCTAAAACAGTAGGAAGTCATCCTCCATTATGCCAGCCCTGCCTTAAAGCTTTCAGAGAACACTGCCGAGGTCCCTCTGAATGGCAGCACAGCTACCTGGTGTACCAGCCACTCCTCCCAGTTTGGTATCAGCTGCAAACACGCTGAGGGTGCAATCTGTCCCATCATCCAGGTCATTAACAAAAATTTTAAACAGAATTGGCCCTGATATCAAACCTTTGGGTACTTCACTAGTGACTGGCCTTCAGCTGGACTTTGTGCTGCTGATCACCAACCTCAGAGATTGGTTTTCAATCCAACTACAGGTCATTCACGTGGTGACACAGGTCCTCCAGCAGTGCACACCCCCTGCAGCAATAAGAACATGTCTCTCTACCCAGCCTAAGTGAGAGGCCCCAGGCACTCCCTGCAGCCCAAGACCTGCAGAGCTGCACCCTCTTTTTCGGTCAAGGCCTCCAATGTTACAGCGATAGCTGCTACAATGACTGCTGGAGACCGTGCAGCATGTCACCGCCATTCCTCAGTGCATACAGGCTGATCGCAACACAGTCCATGGTCCCCATCTGCACTGCTATGCCTGTTCACAGCGCTCTGGGAGCTATGCTCTAGGCTAGACTGTTATATAGGCCTGTCCTAAGCAATAGCTAAAAAGGTGCTTGACCCTCCCTAACCWGGGGTCAGCTGGAACAAAAGCTCCAACCTCCCTTTGATCAAGTACACCTGACAGAGCTCAGAGCTCCTTGCTAGAAGTCAACATCTCCTACAGCTCTGCTTTCCTGGCAGCAGCAAACGCTCCAGTTCCTCAAAGGGTTCCCAGAAGTCCGTTGACAATCCCACAATTTCCCAGAACATTTAGAAGCAGAGCCCAGAACTAGCTGCTTCTGCTAGCTGTGCTCTGAACCCACTTAAAGAACCCAAGCAACCTTTATATTAAGTGTATTCCCACATCCTTGCTAGAACTCAGTTACTACCTCTGAAGTAGTTTATATGGCCAACCTTATGATAAAGGAAATTAAGTGAAGCTGGCAAAGCTAGAAGGGTGGTAACATTTTCAGTATTTGGCCAATTTGTTTGCAAACCATTTGCACTTTTCATTAAATTAACCATTGTTGCTAGGCATTCTTGAATGCACATTTAAAGAAATTACACACCACCAAATGTGATTAAAAAGCTAGAAAAAAAAAATCCAGAGGTAATGATGCGTTCCAATTACACAGTTAACAGCAAAACTGCATAAGCAATTTCATGGTTGTTTTCCATGCGAAAGGAAACAATTTCAGCCAAAGAGAATACTTAAATACTTTCCACAAAACAAGAACACTTAAGAATTCTGTTTCTAGACTGGAGTCCACTGCACTAGTGAAATGAACAGAGAGTTACCCTGTCATGTGAGCTAGTGAGCTACTTACCACCTCTCAGCATCTGAAAGTGGTGCAGTAAAATCTTCCTTCCCTTTTTGCTTTAAAAGCTTACAAGAACACAGCCACTCATTTCTTTTTCAGCTGCATAATTTCTGTGGAAGAATCTTCCAGAGGAGACATCGTGAAAAGGAAAAGACAGGGAAAAAGTGAAGATGCATACAAATTCCTGAGGAATTCAACTACCTAGAAGTGATTTCTTTTTGGTCCTGTAAGCAACATGCCACACGCACACTTGCAGTGCAAGTGAGCCGTAACGACAGGATTTTTTGAGATGGACCCTGGATTTCTGCACACAACCTTAACAAGTCACCCTGAAATGTCCATTCTGCTCCACATTTTTCAGCAACAGTGGAGCGATACCTTTGTCCCTGATAGCTGCTGATCAAGGAGTCCAACGTTAGCAAGCTCCATCAGAGCTCAAACTTACATAAGCAAATGCAGACAATGGAGAGGGAGCCCACTGTCTCCTTTCGGTGTCTGCATAGAGATGGCCATATTTTCGTAGTTGACAGGTACAGACAGAGCTTTTGGCACAGTCCAAAGGATCATGTCCTAGATTTCCTAGTGTAGAAAGTAATGAGTATCACAGGGGATACCTTATTCCCTGCTCAAGCAGTACAGAAGGTGTGAGGGAGGGAACAAGAACCCTCAAGAAGTTGGATGCCTCCCTAACAAAATCAACTGCCATCAGATAGAACACTTTTACAGAGAGATGCACACAGCAAACTTGTCATCAGGTACTCAGAGCAGGGCTATGGGTGTAATGAGCAATAAACAGATCCCACAGCGGTCTGAGACCCTAAACACATGGGAAAAGTTTAACCCACCCTTTTCAGAGCTTTATGACAGACAGGTTTGAAAGTACCAACACTTCAGCAGGGTAAGGGGAAGACAGAGAAACTAAATACAACTTACGCTCATGGCAGACTAACTTTCAGCTTTAGCATTTGGTCCAGAAGGACTAAAAGTCTGCATGAACAGCAGACTAAAGACGACCAGGTTATCAGAAAATTTACAGCTATTGATTAGAAGCATCCGCATTGTGCACAATCAGACATCCCGACACAACGAGTCATCTGCATCTGTGCTGCAAGAAATTCAGCAAGACTAGAGTGGCACAAAGGCCTGGATTTCTGCATTAACAGATACTGAAGGAGGAGAAACACTTTAAAAATGTTCACCTGTAAGAGGAGTCCAGCACAGCAAATTGGCTGGAAACCCAGACCCCAGAATCCGGATGTCCCAGTAAAGTCAAGCACCCCCAACACAAGATATGGTACAGGACATATTTCTTCTGTTGAATCATCTACGGTAGGAGGCAGTGGCTCCAAGAAAGAGGACATTTAACACTATACACATTGCTGGGTAGGAAAATCAGTACAGAGCACAAGTTCGGCACCACTGTATCAGTGCTAGAGGGCTACAGTCTAATCAGTACAGACTGATCGGACAAACCCCAGTACTTTTCCTCGCTCTCAGCCTCATGAGCCRGAGCCACAGGAAGAGAGGATTTCCATCAGCTGCACTGGGTCAATGGCTACTCACAAGCCTCAGCAATTACCACAAAAGGCCAGGAGATGCAACAGTGAAAAGTTACATCTCAGACTTGCCACTGTACCATAATATATTGGGAAGGGATCTCCTAATGTTTCCCCAGGGCTCAAAGCCCTGAAGTATGGCTAGTGCTAGTCTTAAGATCTGACAGAAAGAACAATATCCAATATGAGTTCTAYAGTTCTTTTATGAAAATCCTGGATGTCCAAGACATACTCACCATAAATACAAGTACAGTGAGCAACAGAGCAACAATCCAATATTTGCCCACTGACCCTGAGTACCGATTCACTCATCACAATTTAAGCAAAGCCATGTCTGGAAGTGCTTAGGAATGTAATACACAAATAGGAGAAGAGACCCCCCACCCTATCTTTCCCATATGATCAGGAAGAGCTGAAGGAGCACTGCGCCCTGCCTAACGTTCACCTACTGTGCACAAGCTTCTCTTTACAGTTACTGAAAAAAAAACAGAAAAAGAAGTTATCACATCTCGGACAACAAAACAAATGCATAGTCATACTTTTACCAACTGCTATCATCCATGTGTACACAAAGCAGAAAATTTCATAGTAAGGAATGTAAACTGACACTATGGTTTGCTGCTACTTTCAACTTCCCATAGCGTTCATCGATAACAAAATAACGAATAAGTAGTCTAGTGGTTTCAAAGAGTTTTTCTAAATTTTATAAACACAATCTAATACATGGAACATAAGATTGTTCAGTACCATGCTGTATTTGAAACAAAACCCAACAACATATATACTTTGATCATAATGAAATACTTTGCTCAAACGAAACAAAACTTTGGCCTTCAAATCGATTCTTGAATCAAAGTAATCAGTCTCCAGAAAGCTAAGGCTAGTTCAGTAAGTCATTAAAAACTGCATTCCAGGCAGAAGACATTTTCTGCCCTACATGTTTTATTAATAGAGAACTAATTGCTAAAAAATATACATATCAGTCATTGTTTTATGAAAAATAAGCATTATCAAACATTGATTTTAACTCTGCAAATACAGTCAAGAAAGGCAACTCCAAAGACAAAATGCTTTGATTTAATAGAATGTCATGGGGGCACCAAAACTGTGATTTCACTGAGAAGAACTAAACTGATCTAAAAAGTCTAATTCCAACAAAAGGAGAGGTTACCTCCCTCCCGTCCAGGCTACTCAGCCCCACTACATCTTACCTGCCAATATTATGACTTATCTGACCTCACAGAAACCAAGGTCAGGGACCTAAACAGGTTTTTCTGCAGCTCTAGTTTCCTGCTAGTCTGCCATGGGGTCAGAAAAATGCAAGTGGTGGCACAAGGAAGGCCGAACTCTGCCACAAGACTGTTCGTTTCGGGACAGCCAAACATCAGATGTTTGGCTTAGAGTGGAGTTTTACAATACAGAAATCTTAATGCAAACATGAAGGGGCAGAAAGAAAAGCAAAAGCAAGAAAAGAAGTGGTACTTTTAGAAGGTTCCTGAAGAAGCCAATTCTTAGTTACTAATATTCCAAAACTATCAGTGAGCATGGAGAAGACTTGGGAATTGCTCCTAACAGTGTTGCAAGTGAATGAAAAATAAGGTAGCAACAAAATTAAGTGGTCTGACCAACATAGCCATGCAGAATTAAACACTTGCAATCACTTTAAAGAAAAGCGAGCATTTTGTCCACAGGCACTCAAGGACTCTATGCAACGCTAACAGGAATTCTACTTTTGATTCTTCAGAGGGTTGTTAAGAAAAACCTGAAGCACACAAGCATATGTTTTGGACTTTAAACTACCCAGCACTGTCAAGTTCCAAGTTAAAGTTAACCAGACTTTACCAGAGTATTCGATGCTACAGGGAACAGCGTGAAGTAGACCCTCAAACTTCAGGTAATGACGTGTCTTGCTTCCCATTTAAGATATCCTTACCTCCCACGCAGATGATTTCATCATTATTTGAAAGTCTAAGGTGTGGATCAGCCGTAACATTTGATTAATGGCTTGCTACCATTAAACAAGTGATCTTATTTCCTTGTAAAAGTAGCCTCCAGAGCAAGCCTCTACTTCTAAGCATCTCAAACTGTATGGCAACATCTAGGCWGAATACTCAGCTATCAAAATATTCAAAGAAATCAGAATTTTATGTAACTATTTCATTATGATTTTACATATACATTCCTTAAGTACAGATTTAGATAGATGGCTATCACATGAAACTTCATCTGAAAGAAATTAGGAAAAAACTAAAGATATGGAAATCAGAGAAGCCATTCTGAAAGTAAACTCTAAAGTTTTTAATTATTCAGTTCTCATGTCTGTTCTCAAGCATATAAAATAAAGTACTAACGTCAGTTAAGATAACACACAAAGAATTCTCATGTATTTCATCAGCTTTCATGCAGTTTTTACAGACAGTGAAGTAGTTTCAGATGTGTTTTGTTATGGATTAGATAATTATCTAAGTCAGTATTGCTAGATTCTGAAACGCAAGATTGAGCATGCGCAGCAGAAAATTCCACAAGGCAATCATCTGCAGGCTGAGAACAAACAAGCATGCATAGGTAGTTAACAGCACAATTACTTTTATTTACAGAAAAAAAACATGCTCTCCCACTAAATCCAAGATTCCATGAATTCTGAACAAGAACAACCAGAGTTTGTAAATGAAGATTTTTAACTGTGCAAGGATTAAAACATCTTCACAGAGCAGATAAAAAGCTCCTGCAACTAAATAGATATGGCTTATGGAACCAGTTGCTCTACCAGCATTTGTTTGTTTTCAAGGAAACATTAAGTTTCACAAATCTGAAGAATTCATTCCTCTCATTTTTTAAAGCTACTACTAACAATCCTATTTAAAGAACTCACAAGTTAAATTCCTGAAGAGTGATAAGTGATACAACMGTTTCAGACGCATGCCACGCCTTTATTTTACTGATCAAAATCAGATCAAAAGGTTTGCTTGCATATTCAGAGCTCTGGTAGAATCAAAAGTGCTCAGACTGTAGGAAGAATAAATAAGCTGGGGACCAAATTCAAACTAGTTTTAGACATGCCTATTGATGTTCAAATTTAGGAACTGTACTTCTTGGAATTCTTAACCATATACAAAATAGTCATTAATTTAGCCTTAAGTATTCTATCTTCCTAATACTCAATATCTAGTCTTAGCATAATTATATGCATACTTTTCAATAGTTTGATTACACACACACAAATATTTAATATTTCTACATTAAATTGCATTCAATTAAGTATTTGCTTGAGCAGTCTACCACAAAGTAAAAATTTCTTATATACTAGATTATACCTGCAACTTTGTCCCGAATAAGTTTTGCAGATTCAACTTCGCCAATACTGCTAAATAGACTCCGTAACTCATCTTGCGTCATGTTCTGAGGGAGGTAGTTCACAATTAAATTTGTTCTACCAATATCATCCCTGCAATCTTCAGCCATGTGATCTTCATAACCATTAGACATTTTATAATATATCTGCAAAGAGAAAAATCCCAAATAAGTTCTAGATCTTTGCATTTCAACAAGCCAAACTTTCTCCACCTGAAATAAGTTTGAATGTTTATTTTAAAAAACTGAGAACAAGCAACTGTTTCAACTACACATTTTTTCCACTCACAAAACAAAACATTATTTGCTGAAAATTCCAGAACAATTCATTCTTTCAAACTAACAAGCATGGCATTTTACAAAACTATGTACCATTAAAGAGCTCTTGAGTTTTTTTTTTTTTTCTACATTGATAAAAAGCATCAAGACAGATTTTGTACACATTCCTGTAAACACCAAAGTATTCACAACAGCCGAGTTAAAAATCAGGCTCCCCCTGTCCAAGCACTTGATTAGCCAGAATCAAAACTGCCACCTCAACCTTAATTCCAACCTTATGCCCAGAACTCCTAAAAGACAGAAAGAGGAGCAGCAGCCAGATCTATTAGACCCAGTTCAGTATGTCAACTGGGGACTATTTATTTTCTAAATGTTTTCTCCTTTACACATTGCTTATCCTGCATCTTAAGGCCCTGTTATTGTTAAATGGTTGCCTTTGGGTGACTGCTTAATCGCATATATGAAACAGATGAATCTGTACTGGAACAGTAACTTTGGTGCATATTGAGTATTTGATAGAGTTTCTATTTTTGCATCTTTTTAAAGAAAGCCTTGAGAAAATATCCAGAAGTTCCATCACATGAAGATACTCTCTGCCTCAGTCAGCCATCAGCAGAGACTGAATCCTGACGTCTCAGATGCAGAGGACATCTACAACTCAAACTCACAAGAGACCCAAGCTGCTCTTCTTTCATGGCCCGCCAGAATAGTAGATTTTAAAGTGCTTTTACAACTACTTTGAAATTGTCACAATCAGGATACCTAAACCCTATTCCTGTAACAGGAGAAAAATGAGGTCTAGCAGATTCAGGAAGCCTAGACTGGCATGTTCTTTCTGGAAAACACCACCCACCACCAGGAAGCTAATTTCTTGTATGGTTCCAGACTCTGGTTCTCAAGTTTGCTGCTGCAGATTTGTTCATCCTCTCAGGCAGAGCGTGCTAAACATCTCTAGCTCCAAAACAACATAGTTTTGTTTAACAGCTCTTAAAAACAGCTGTGAAGCACACAGAATTAACAGAAAAGCTGCTAAAACCCTGAAGTTAACTCATGGCCTCCTGATGCTCAGTTCAGCACTCCTCCTTTTAAGTCATCACTATTCGTGCATAAGCAACTACTATTAAAATTCCTCTAGTAGCAGTTTGCTTGAGAACTGAGCATATTATCTGAAGCTGATATCACTAGCACAGTGCTAATCTTGCCTGAAGGGATAATCAATCCGAGCTGAATTAGAACAGTTTAAGATATTATTGCTTCTCAGCCACCAGTAAAACATCAGCTCAGGTGTTCAGAGGATGCAAAAACTTCTAGAGCATCTCAATGCAGAATGAGCCAGCAAGCCTTACAGTACCACGTAGTTAATACTGGCTATGTTTGCCAATTTATTTTTGCATTAAGATGGGTCAGAAGCATTCAGATGACCACATATGCTTCTCAAGTAAGGTARTTTTGAGTTACAACCATTAACACCACAAGACAACTATGTCGCATCAGCTTACAGATTTTTGTGAAACTACAGACACTGCTGCCCTCTATGCTAGGGGCCTGAGCAGCAATGGTACGCGGCTTTATTTTACGGATCACGATCTACTAAAGGATGAGGCTTTCCAGGGACTGCACTGCTACTGACAACTAGAAGTTGAATAATGGAAAAAGTCAGGAACAGCAACTAGAAATCCTAAGTCTAGAAAGAGAATGCTGCCTGCAGGAAGGGACTTCAGTCCCTTCACCAGTAGCTATTGTTAAGTCATGTGTGGCATTTATTTCATACTTTTCGTCTTGTGAAGGTCAGGTTTTTTTAAATGGCAATAACAGAGTACACCATTTTAGAATAAACCATGACTAAACTTATGTTAATTTGCGATTTAGCACAGTATCAATTTAAACTGAATCCTTTTTTTCTTTTTTTTTTTTAGTATGTGTTGAAGCATTAACAGCTGGCAGCTTATAGAAGGAGAGGTCTTGCTCCCCCTCACCCACTGATTAGCCTTCTACCCCCCATTTCTGTGTTTCAAGTGTCAACACGAGCAAGCCCCAGCACCCTTCTGCCCACAGGATAACCAATTTGTACCATGAAAGCAATGGAAAACTACACCAGGAGGGAAGCACTTTTTGTTGTGTCAGCAGTTTTAATCCGCTTTCCTTGCAGCAAGATGAGCACCAGAGCTAATGCCAGAGGATAGGAGAGCAAGAGGAGAAACTGCGAAGCTAGAAGCAGGGGAAGAGACTCCCCCCCATCGGATCATTTTAAGCTGCCAGGTTGTCTCAGTTGTACTGTGAAATTGTGTCATTAAATACACTTTTCCTTCCAGCTCTGTCAGAACTGTCTGAGCACAACCTCAGAAAAGTTTCCTGTTCTGCTAAATGACACTCAAACAGCTGAACTTTCTTTGTTCAACATATCCAAGCTATAAAACCAGATGACTTACGTTTTCAAAATTGTTTTAATGGAAGGCAACTTTGCCTGCCTTTGTCCTGCATAAAATTCAAGCCCTACAAGCACAACACACCAATATGTTGATGAGTATGGAAGTTGTACAGTACAATTAGAGTATTTGGTAAGCAAAGGAAGAGATTTTTCCAACTTTACAAGACAGACGTTCAAATTTCCTTCACTTTAACCAAATTTGCCCAAGATATGATACAAATCCTTCCTGATGCCAAGATTCTCCTCCTACCAAGTTTAAGAAGTTGCTACATATTTTAACACTTTCCAAAAACAAAAACTTAAAAAAAAAAAATTATCTATTTTCCTTATCCTCCAAGGTCTATCTCCTGCCTAAAAAGGAGGCACCACAGCCAGATACCAAGCACAGCAAACTCCCCAGCACACCATGATGGCAAGTTACCAGACTTATAGCTGGCATTAAGCAAAACTGACAGGAGTTTGGCAAGTGGCTATCAACTTTAAATCATTTTACCACAGCCTCTAATCTTACTGTCTGCAATACTTACCATCTATATCTCCCCGTGATAAACAAGGAGTGCCTAGGGCATTGTTGATTCAGAAGCAATCAGAACTGTGAAGGAAGCCTTCCATCTGCTTTTCTTCAGACATTAGAAAAAAATTATAGGAAGCCCTTGCATAAAGGCCTGGCAAACATTTTCATGGGATACCAGGAACAAAGCATGCAGAAGCGATAAAGGCATAGTAGAGAAGAGGAAAAGGAGCAGAGTGCTGATAAAGAAGATGCTCCTTTCTTCCTAATCTTTCACCAAGCACTTACACAATCTACTGCAAGACTAACACTTCCTAGCCATCCTGGAAGTTAGTGGGAAACCACTTCCTCCACTGGTGGTGAACAGTTCTCATGCCAGTGAGAATAAAACAGCCCCCAAAGACTTGTTAACCTTTGCATACCGAAAAGAATTCCAAAAAGAAAAGGCAGTATAAAATGGTCAGTATGGATGAAATGAGAAATGGTACATAAAAAACCAAGTTTTTTAATTCTGCTCTCACTGAAATATGTTGAAGGAATCTCCTGATCTTTCTTTASCAGAGAGGGAACAATCAAATTGTATCAGTAAATATTCCAGACCTGAGAACCAGGCCTAGAAACAAACTTGGATCTGTAACTTCATTAACTGACGTTTGTCAATCCACATTGACATAAATCAGAAGTCTGAATGCACTTATATTCTCAGCSGACAGGTCAAGTATGGAAAAAAGGCCTAGGAGCTCCATTTGGGAAGGCTACCTGTAATGAGACTGGTACTTTGCAGCCTTTCCAAAAAAGGCCTTCAATTCTATGTCCCAAAAAAAGGTAATTTTAAGACTAAGTTCCATTGCACTGCAGTTCCTAAAATGAGAATTTTTTTAAAATAACCAAACCCTGCAACAGCTTGTTTTAAAAGGCAGCCTTCTTTTTCTTCCTTGTGTAAGATGCCCTCAAACTTACGATGCCGAGGATGCATAGAGCAACCTGCAGGAACCATATGTACTGTGCCCGAATCTTCCATTAATTCTGGAGTTGCTCAAATTCATAGCCCAACACTTTACTACCTGCTTCAAAGATTGCTCATTCACCAACAGCCAGGTCTGCATTCTCAGGACTGAACTGAGAAAGCTCTCCAAGGTATTTTTTTCAGAAGCGTTGCGCTGACCATGACATTCACCTTCTCACAAAGGTGCACAAGATCCCAGAAGGTTTAAAAGAAAAATGACACAAATGGTTCTGGCAACAGACCAATAAAAGCTTTTTCCAAGTGACACTCAGTATCTCCATCCAGAATTCTAGGATACAGTGCTATTAAGTCTTTCACTGCGAGATGTTTGCTAAGAAGGAAGACCTGTACGAATCTGAGGAGGTAATCTGAAACAGGAACATTGGCAAGAAAGAATTGTCTGTCTTCAAGATCAGGCAAGAGGCTTAGTATACCTTCACCTTGTTCACAGGTCTGCAAAGGCACTAGACAACTACTGGGATCACAAACTTGAACGTGGACACCTAAACAGATGATAGATGATAATGTGAGCATTTTAGCTACTGAAGAACTTGTGTAGGGAAATTCTTCCAGGAGCAATGAGCTCTGTGCTCCTTCACGCCAGCAATTAGCACCTTCATTAAAATCCAGGCAGCGGGTCTTATCACTCCAGCAACTGACCTATTCTCATTCATGCAATATAGTTCTCCAGACAGTGAAAGCCATGTAGCACTGCAGATGCTAACACTAGCTGTGCTGAACACAAGAAGGTCAGAGCTACCTCAAACATATTTCTTGTCTTTGATATCAGAAGCACACAGACCACACCAATATCTGACACCTGGCCAAAGAGAGCCAGATGAATGCATTATTGTGGCACAGAGTTTGTGGCACCTTCACTGGAACACTGGGAATGGGCCATACTGAGCACAGCATGGTTCTCAAACTGCAGTAGAACTGAGGCAGCTGACACAGGTTATTTACTCAACACCTCAGCCTTTCTTTGCAATGAAGTTCAAGTTAGGATCACCTAGGACACGCTATGCAGGAAGTGCTTCAGGAGACAGTGTCTCAGAGAGTCCCTAAACTGATGAAGTCTCCTTGTTGGGTTTAATACTGGTGAATGAACAGGGATCCTGCACTGAAACAAGTGACATTGGCAGAGTTCTGCTGGTCAACTGTCTTGGTCAACTCGGACTTCAGTCTCAAGGGTTTATTCTTAAATACACTGGCTGACCTCAACAATCTTGATGGGGTGCTTCAAGTAGAACTTCAGGGCTATACAAAGAAAATACCTCCTCTTGTTTCTTCAGCACATGGATGATATTTGGACTCAGAGGCAAACAACAAATTTGGCTATCTGTCTTGGACACTGCTCTACCACTCAATTTTGAAGCTGCTGAGCAGTCTTCCTCGGAGAACACACCTGATATAGAACAAAAAGGACACTACTACATCAAGGGAAGTGCCAAACCAATCCACACAGCTGCAAAAGGCAGATGCAGAGATGCTGAGATGTCTAGGTTTGAACACATTCCAAAAGCAATGCCACACACACAAAAGGGCCTGAAGGGCCTGCAGAGAGCCTCCACTAGTTTTAACTGTTTCAGGAAAAGTTTTCAAGAATGATCCAACACAGTATTGCCATGCAAAAACTTGCTTTGCAGTCAAGACAGGATTGAGAAACAAGAGTTTAATCAGGACACAGAAGGGACAGAGACTGGGGAAAAAAAGCACCCCATGTTTTCTTCTCAGAAATCACTGTAAGGAATGCTTCCCCTTAGAAGCCACACCAGTGGAAAAACCTCCACTAGGCCTACATGCCTCCCAGAAAAAAGAAAAGCTTCCCAGTGCTCCACAGCCGCAATACATCTCTTTTTCTTAATCTAGACCCCTCTACTTTACATAGGCCACAGATTCCTTCCCCATAACCTCCAAGAAAACCCCTTTTATTCTTTACACAAACTCCTTTCATGTCCCCAACAGCTCTCTACATTGCACCCCACAAGCACAGACCTCTCCACGAACATCCATACAGACTACAGGTCAATGACAATACAGTGCAAGACCCATTGCTATTTGACTCACACCGCATTCATACAATATTACTTCAAATAGCAGAGGATTTTAATGTTGACCAAACACCAAAAGCCAATTGGGGGGGAGGGGGGAAAGGGGAACTCACAAAATCCACAGATTCTCTCTTCAATTCAAGAATAACATTTATACAGTATATGAGGGGAAAAAACGTTAAGTTTAACATAAAAGGTTACCCTAGCGCATACGTGCACAGTATAGGTCACACTTCAAAACCTCAACTCGGATCTGAGCTACATGCTTACATCTTTCAACAGATTATTTCAATGTATACTTGCAAAGGCAGGTGATAATGCTTAAGTTTTCCTTATGAATAAAAATAATTTAGATACGAAGTAGTGTGCCTACGTTTGAGAGATGCCTGACACTGTTTCCAAAAAGCAAGTCCATGACCACAAAGGAAGATTCTTGATCTCACCTYTTCTTGCTTGTTATGCTTGCTTAGGCTGATTGGCAGCTACCGTATTTCATGAGCATGAATCTTATGTTTTGCTGGAACAGCCATCTTCCTGAACTTTGAAGCATGATGTTTGGATACATTTGAAAACTTAAGGGCAGAAAGTGAGGCATCACAGATTCCTTCCCCCAAACTGTACTGTTACCCTATTTCTCTTTTTATTGTCCCACAGCGATCAATAAGGTCAGTATTCTCTCCCCCGCAGCTGTCTCATCTGAATTCCTCTCCCCCGCAGCTGCAATATTTTAAATCAGCAAACAGGAGAAATTTAAATTCAATATTCAGTTTGATTCATTTGGCATTTGTTCCCTCCCCCCTCTCCCCAAGAATGAAACCAACTCAGTCTACTGAAACACGCTAATGAAGGTCACAGAAAAAAAAAGTTTGTCTTTAGACAGGAAGATTCTTTTACACTGAAACTCTAAGTGTTAAGCCACATAAGTTGCTTAACTTGTACATGTATGTTCCTTCCACACTAATGTGTAAGTTCTGTTTGTATATCTGGTGACTAAATAGATCTGTTCTGCTTGCCAGTCCTTCAGATTTTTCAGAGTTAATAGACATCATCTTTTTATTGATTCCTCTCCCCCTTTGCGAACCTGGAATGAAGACACTGCCCTTTTTCTCCTTAGCTTGACTAAATTTAAGATTCCAACATTTTTGTCAGTTCTGACAATAAAAATATCTCTGTACCAGAACTGGTTATTACTAAAATCTACTACTGCATCTCAAACTTTATTTCCATATGCTAAATCAATGATTTCTAGTACAACATATTTTAAGCTCGGGGTTTTTTTTTTTTTTTGTAACATTGGGCATAAACTTAGTTTTAAGTGTATTACTAGTCTAACAAATCTCAACTGTCATAATTTTAATATTTTAACAAAGTAGTTTTACATATTCTTGAACAATCAGATTCGTCTAAAAAGCTTTTAAATACTTCTCTTAGTTGTTTTTATTCATGTCCATATAATGACATCATCAAGGTAAATGTTTTTGTCAATGCTTATATTGCCATTCAGAGACAGAATTATTTGAGGCTAAAAAATAAGCTGCATTCTTCAGAAGAACGACCTCATTTTACCATCAGTCTGATAAACTATACTCAATCACAGGTACAAAATTAATCATAGTTAGGATGCCATCAGAAACCAGATACAGACTGGCCGTAATTACCATCCACTGCTGCTTTAACATGAAGGGGAGGATCAGGGCTTCCCGACATCATCTCTGCTTCATATGTATGAACAAGGGCCAATTGGAAACTATGCAGCTAAGATACTAAACCTCTGCAGCTAGATCTGAGATTTCCCCATCTTTCAAGGTTAATAGTTAGCCTTGACAGAGACAGTAGGCTACAGAGCTCTGCTCAGAACGTCATGTCAACACCTTCCACAGTTGTTTTGTCCCTGGGTCAAAGATGCTGACAGTTAACATGACGGAGTTCTTAAGCAGAGAAGAGACAGCTGGACAACTTTTTGCAGCTGAGACTATCTCACCTTCTGCACTGGTATTTTAAAAAGGACTGGTTTACGATAAACAGATATAAAAAAAAAGAAAGAAGTTATTATCTTTCTTGTTCTAGACCAGTGTCAGACTGTCCAGCAATTGCCTCTGGCAATTTTTTCACCTACAAAAAAAAATCTGGAGACAAAGAACTGTGCTGTGAGGGAACAAGTCCTTTCCTATGCACAGGACACTTGCAGTAGGTGAGAAGAAATGGACATAAGAACTACAGATTCCAGACACATTCTGACAACAGCTGCCCCACACATTGATCCATCCTTGGATTAGCAGCTGGTACTTTCACTTTGAGGGGACAGGAAGGCAAGTGAAGTAACAGGAGGAGGAGACAGCATCCAACTCGTTCACCGGCACAAAACAAGCAGCTGGAAATCCAGCTCTGAAGGCTTGATGAGACACCACAACTTGCTACTGCACTCCCACAAGGAGGCCATGGAAGCAGTGGGTGAGAGGAAAATTATACTTTGTACTTACTACGCCACTGCTACTAATAATTAAAAAAAAAAAAAAAAAAAAAAGAGCAGCAAAACCATGCACATGAAGAATGTCTCTGCCTTCTCAGCATAGCTTATTTCCACCCTACCCCCAACAAAACAAAAAGAAGCTTAAAATCTATTTTTGCATACATCACCTACATATAACAAGGTTGTATAATCAAATGTATCATTTAGGCCAGCAGTTTGAAGCTCGCAGGTGCCTAGAGGACAGAATTGCACATCAAAAAGGAGAAGTGCCCTGATCAATTTCCAATAGAAGGCAACATTAGAGGTGTTACACCTCTCGTTTGCTGAGCTATGTCACTCTTCCTAAATGCTTAAATTGGCAGGAATCTCCTGCAGCTGCCTTCCACGCTTTTTCTAAAGTACTTGGAAATCCAAAAAGAACAGCTTCTATAAACATCTTTTTGAAGTCTACAACTACAGCAAGCTTGAGTTTTCTGTAACTAAAAGTCTAACACCTTCGCAGGTAGGTTATCCACAAGACATGTAGTCAGTGCAACATCTAATAACATTTTACTGTAATCAATTCACAGGGGGCTTGTGACAAATAAGCAAGAAACAAGACAGAAACCAAAGCTTCAGGAAAGAAAGCAGGCTGGCACAACAGCTTAAAGAAATAGATTCTGAAAGTAAAATGACATGTCTCTGACAGGTCAAGACAGGGAGGGGTTTTTTCAGGAAGAAAAAAGTGACAGAACATGCAAGAACCAGCAAACAGAAAATAGAGTGCTTTAATTAGGAGCACAGAGCACATTTCATGGTAAGCTAATGTCGGCACCAGACACCGGCCACATTCAACAGACACGATTAAGTTAAGAAAGATGCTATACACAATATTCACATTTCCATTTAGACTGTGCTTACTACTACTGTTGTTCCCACAAACCTGGCACTGCATAAGACAACTCACATAGGAAAGTAGCATAGCCACATTTATCTGGCCCACATCAGGGCTAAATAGCTAAGGCTATAAACTCACTATACAATATATTTAACAACCATACCAGCTTAAGATGTTCCTGTTCATATTCCAATCAAGCCAAGGGGAGAGCCTACTGCAAACGCAGGCCGCAGTTCTATAACTCAGGACTGCTGAACACTTTGAATCATGAAACCACAGACTCATTCGCATCATTATACAAATACAGTTACACTGCTTCAGAACAAAAACTAGGACAGTCACAGAGTAATGTATCATGCTGCACAGACTTACGAGCTCAGGAATCTAGATTTTATTCTCTATCATACAACACAGACATAACCCAAGAGTCAACAGAAATCTAAGAAATCGTATCAACCATACAAGCTTGATAAAGCCTATGGAACATATGCATCACTCCAGTTTTAAAGAGAGATACACAAGTCAGAGAACTCTGTTCACACAGATCTAGAAAGAAAAGTGGTTAAAACATGAGTACTGGGGAACAGCAGGCTGGTAAAGAGGTAAGAGCTGAGCGATATGAGCAGTCAACATCCATATTCAGAGCATAAAAGGAAAAAAAAAAAAAGGAACAGAAATACAGAGACCACAAAAAGTGATCAAATGTCAACAACAACAAGCATTAATAAAGGGATAATTTCTTTCCTCCTTTATTTTCCACAGATGCCTCATTAAGTGGTTCACAGGATCCCAGTGAAAGTCCTTCATGCAAGAAAACAGGCTTCCCTTCTCAGCAAGTCCCAAATATAAGCCTCTGCCCAACAGATAATGCTACTCCACTACCCAGCATTACAGAATATGGTAGCCAGCACACACTTCCACACAACTATTCCACCAGAGCTCAGTGGCCCTTTCTCCGGGCTACCTCTACACACGTTCCTTTCACCCACATCCTCCCGCTGAATGGCCCCCTAATACATTCTTGCCTCTTCCAATCACTAAAAAAGGGTAAGCGCTCTACTTTGAAAAGCCTCCCACGAGTACTAACAATAGTGGACTTCTACTTTAGTCATGATTTCTTCCGGCCAAAAGCACTTAGCACTGCATTACTTAACCCTACTCCTAGCCGGCCCAAATTAGCATTAATATTAACACGTATTGTCCACATGAGGAAGCCCACCCTCAAATACTGCCAGTCAATAAAGATGCGCCAGTCTTAACGAAGGTGGGAGATTTAAAAGCCGCGTCCGTGCAGACACAGGCAAAATAAATATGAAAGACAACGACGTTAACCAGAAAAAGAAAGGCTCCGAGATAAGGCACGGACCCAGGCAGCGCATCTGCCACCCAGGGCCGCGGCAGCCCCAGGCAGCGAGACCCACGGCCTTCTCGCCCACGAGCGCGGAGGCCTCGGGCCCCTCCTCCACCGCCCGTACCCCATCCACCTCACGCAGGCCCTCGCAGCCCCGCACGCCGCAGGCCCGCCTCCCGCCCGCAGGCCGCAGCCCCGGCTCGCCGCCCGGCCGCCCCGGGCCCGCGCTCCCCCTCCGGCTGGCCCCTCCCCCCCGCAGGCCCCAGCTCTCCCCCTGCAGGCCCAGGCCTCGGCCTCGCTGGCGCGGCCCTCGCCGCCCGCTCCTGCCCGCGCCGGCCTCGCAGGAGCCGCCAGGGGCTCCGCGGCCGCCGCCCCGCAGCCCGCGGCGGCCCGGCCTCACCTGTCGCCGGCTCGGCAGGGCCTGGGCAGCGGGAGGCTAACGGCTCCGCAGCGCGCACAACAAGCCGCTCGCAGCGCCGCCGGCCACGCCCCCGCCCCGCCCGCCGAGCCCCGTTGGCTGCCGCGCGCACGTGTCCCGCGCCCCGTTGGCCCGGCGGCCCGTCCGTCAAGCGCCGGCCCGGGGCGGCCTCTCCCGGCGCGCCGGCGGCCTGGCGCGGGGAGCCGGGCCCTGCGCGCCGCCCCCGGGCCCGCGGCCTCCGCCAGAGCCCGCCCGGCCGCGGGGCAGGCGTGGTGGCGAGGGCATCGCCTTCGCCCCCTCTCCGGGCAGCGAGGCCGGCGGTCTCCAGGCAGCCTCTGCGAGTGGGCAGGGGCCCTGCACCGGCCCGCTTCGTCAGCGGGCCTGAGGGGAGCTCCCGGAGAGGCAGGGTGGAGGGTGCAGGAAGGTGGCAGGCAGCGTGACCAGAGCGATCCCCACCGGGTCGGCCCAGGGCTTCAGAAACGGCCGGCAGCAGAGCCGGGGCTCGCTCAGCCTCGGCCTGCTCCGCTGGGGCCTGCTGAAGTCGTAGGGAGGAGCTAGGAGGAGAACGTGGGTCTCGTCTCCATTGCTCCCTGTGCGCGAGTTCTTCCATGCTGCTCTTGTAGAAGGAGAAATGCAAGTTTCTCCCTGTAGCAAAAGTTAGACTTGAGTAGAAGACGTAGCAGGACAGCCCCAGGCTCGTGGTGGTTGTGGTCAGCGCCTCCCCGTTAGCCGGTCTTCTCTTTCCATGGGTGTCGAGGGCCAGCTGCAGCTCAGGCAAATAGGGGAGCCTCCCTGAGCGATAATACAAAGGAATGCTTGTGACTGGTTAAGAGATTAAATTGTTCCTGTGTAAATGAGACGCAAGTGATGATCTGCAGGAGAAGCTATGGTGGTCAGCGCTTTTCTGTGCTCCAAGAAGTCCTTCTGCAATGACCTTAAGGGACCTGCTGGTCAAGAGCTTTCCCTTTGTCCACTGCCAGCAATTTTTTGGTAGCCGAGGGCATCCCTATATCTGAACCTATTTCCACTGCACAGGAGGAGTCTGTGACTGTAAAATTCCACTACTCTGCAGGAAACAAATGTCTTTTTGTCATTAACACAGTATTCTGCAATGGTACAAAGCAGTACATTTAGTGTGTGACATACTTGCAAGCTTGCAAGTCTGTAAATCCTGTATACCTGTCAAGGTACGCAGCTTTGGCCAAAAAATCAGAATATTGCTGCATTAAAATGTGTGATGTTATTTTTCATTCACAGACAACTCATAATTTGAGTTTTACTTGGCTGAGTAACATAACTGAAAATCAAATTAATGCACCTTTCTCTAGACTAGAAGAACAGTGAGATCTCACCTGAAGGATAGGAACTTGCAATATAGCAGCAAAACCATATATAGGAGTATGCATTCTTTGCCATTTCCTTGCACTGTGTGGAAATACTCTGTACCTAGTAATAATTACACTGGAACACGTGGAAAATCACACAATGAAAATGAAAGTATCTTTCTTCTGCCTATCTTGACGTGGCCCCTGGCAAGGCCTTGTATAGTAAATTCCCCCACATTGTTGCACTGATGGTATCTGGTTTATCTGCCCAGAAACCCATTTCAGAAATCCCTTCAAGTGGTCCTGTTATACTGGGCCATTATGTACGGGCTCCTAATCTTGTATACGTTATGACCAGGAACAGCCCAGCCTCTGCCATAGTCCGAAGGGCACAGTATCAAAGAAAACATAATGGTCAGCATCATTAAATGAAGAGTCTATCGAGGAGGTTAATGATTAAGGGAGATGTTAAAAACGGTGCCATTTTCTTTTTTTCTTTATCATAGCTTTCAGTGCCAGATGGGGAATCCTCACATGTAAACTCCAAGCCTGACAGGTCTGGAAATAGCCTTCAAGGCCTCATAAAACATTAAAGATGTTTGTGCATCTGTTATTTGCTCATGCTGCTATGTATGCCAGCCACAATATCACAAGTTTGTCATTCATATTAATGGCAGCTTTCTGTTACTGCAAATTTTGTATTTTCCTTGTATCATTCAGGTTTTAATTAAGCAATCCCATTCTTGGGCCTAAGATGGGTCTCAGATCTCCAAAAATTGAGGCCATGGGCGCAAGACAACGCTGCACAGAGCTTTGATGCCTTTATTTTGTAACAGCACATTTGCAATCTCATCGTTTCATTTATCACCATAAACACTATGTTATTTAAAACTGTGGTGGCAATTAGAAGGTATTATCCTATTAAACTGTATGTCAGTTTTTAAAGGAGTGATCTCATTTTGCTGAAATATATTCGTTGTCTGTTGCAGTGTTTCAGTTCAATATGGAAACACATCAGTCTGAAGGTTTCATGATAATGTGGAATTTTAGAAACACGAAGCTATGTCTCCCAGTGAAATCGTCGTACAATGATGCAACACAAATGACATCAGGCTCTTCACAGGTATGTGGAGCCATGCTATTTCTTGAGGTATGTTGAAACATGAAAAAAGCTCACTACAAACAGGGTAATACTGGAAGCCATTTGTCAACATGGTTCTCACAAGACAGGAAAATGAACAGCGTGAATTACTGAAGTGGTTGCCACAAGGACAAATGGTTATAACCAGCCATGAATAAACATCAGCTAGAAAATTCAGGTTACAAAAGGAGGGAGATTGTTGCAGAGCTTTCTAACAGCGCAAATGCAACACAGATGGTGGGAAGGCTTTAGGAGCCCCTCTGAACTCGGGTACGCTCTCCTGGTTTCAAAGCAGTGAGCAGCAGCTGCGGGAGGGAGGTGTCCGAGCAGCAGCCACCCCCCGGGGCACGCTCGCACCCCGGCAGTGCCAGGCTTCCTCAGCTGCCAGGTGGCTCCAGGCTCCGACAGGCTCTTCTGTGAGCCTCCAGACAGCAGCTCTATTAATTAATTTCCCTATTTTTATGTTGTTTCCATTGTTATCAAAAACCACTACTTTCATAACACCGGTTTATCTTTCCCGGGGCTGCACGAGGGCTCTCTTGCAGCAACACCCCCATCCTCCCTGGGGCTCGCATAAAATGGCGGCCAGGAGCGGCCAGAGCCGCGGGGCAGGTAACGGCGGGGAGGGGCCGGCCCGGGGGCGGGGCGGAGCTGGTCCCCGCCCCGCCCCCGGGCTGTCCCCGCCCCGCCCCCCGGGCGATCCCCGCCCCGCCTCGCTCCCTCCACGCCCTCAGGGTGGATAAAATGGCGGCTGTGGCGCTGCTGAGGTGGCATTGTGCTTGTAGGCGATATGGCCTTGCTGTCCTGCCTCTGGGGCACTCCCCCGCCCCGGGAGTTGGTGTGGCTGCCCTGTCCCTGGGGTCTACCTTGCTGTCCTGCATAGGGCCTCTTTTCCTTGATGGGGGGGCCATACTGCAGGTACTGGAGTGTCCTGGGGAGCTCCCACTTCCCTGATTTTCTGCCCTCGTTCAGTATCTCCCTCCTGAAAGGTGTCTTGGCTCCTGTACAGCCTTCCCTCCCTGGCCTCCTCAGTGTCTTTCTTTCTTTCCCTCCTTTAGGGTCTCATCTTGCTCTCTGATTTCTCCTTGCCATTAAGAGACCACCTTCTTCACCCTCTCCTGTGGCTTTCTCTCCTCAGGGTCTCAGCCCCTGGCCTTCCATTATCTTCTGGCTCCCCTCCACCTCTTTCAACAAATGCTCTGGCATTGCTCCAAGACTTTGTTTGCCTAATGCACCCGTTTGCTCATCTTTTGGGCTGTGGCTCCATACCGTGATATTAGCCAGACTTGAGGGCTCCTGTATTGTTCCACTGTCAGCAGTTACTCTTTCTGATAACACTTTCTGGCTTCCCTTTTCTTGGAGTTTCCTTTTGCTCTCCTCACTTTCTCTGGTATTCAGTCCTTGGTGCTTTTGTCCTTGTACTTGAGGGTAATTTCCTCCCCAGAGATCCGGTCTGATAAGATCTACTTGTTTGGAGTGGTTTGTCCTCTTCAGAAGCGCCTTCTCCTGGTCGTTTGCAGGTATTTCGCTCCCATGGGAGTTACCTTCCTTGTGGTTGGTTGTAACTGCTCTTTTCCGTTCTGCCTGTGCTGTCATTTCACTTGTGAGGTGAATTATGTCACCTGGGGCATGTTTGTCTCTTCCTTGTGCTGTGGTAAGATCACCCCCATTTAAATTTGTAGCGAATTGTAGGAGAACTTCTCTGGCCTTTCTCAGGTCAATGCAGAAAATGGTGGAAATCGCTGTGTTGAGCTTTGAAACAGAGTGAGCCTCTTCAGTCAATAGTGGGCATGTTGGCTGGTGAACATGTTAGTTCAGGTTTCTCTGCACCAAGCTTCTCTAATTAAACCAGCCACACTTAATCATTTGTGGACAGATGTGGATAAGTTTTAATTCAATTTAAATCTGCAGTTATTATGAGCCATTATTGAAGCTGATTTTTCTCTTACYCTTTCTTTGATCTCCCTTTTCCTTTATGTATTAATAGCCTCTGTAAGTGTTCCCCCCATATTTGTTGTGCAGCAGTTACACTATATTAGCCTAGTTTCTGAAGTAATCTCCTTTAAAATTTAGTAGTGGGTAAGAGACCTCCACAGTCAAACAACAAAATGGAAGGAAGCAACATGGAAGCTTTTCTGGTTGCCAGTAGTCATCTTTATTCCAAGCTCATCATTTATGAAGCTTGTGGTCGTGTGTGGTTTTATACCAGTTGTGAATGGTGTCTATGTAAATTGTTTAACTTGATGTAGTGGTTATTTGTAGCATAGGTCTATTTGTCCAGTGAGCTGTTAATTTTCTATTGCAATTAAAATCTAGAAGTTTTGATAACCATTTTTATAATCTTCAATTTTGCTACATATCTCAGGCTAAACAGAGAAGCAAATGGCTGGGAAGTCCTTGGGATATTTTATGGCAAATCTGATTATGCATTTAAGTTTTGGCACTTCAGATCCCTTCTTAAATCATAATAACTTGCAGTGACTGCTAGTCACATGCTTTCATTTGCTCATGTCTCTGGTGTACAGGAGCAAAGTAATACGTATTTTTTTTGTAGTACCGTAAATCACTACTTCTGCGTATTGGTTACTAGTTCTGGCCTGGGCCTGAGACCTCATTGCATGCTGTAACCTTGTTTAGCCTAGAAAGATGATCAGCTTACTGACTGACCACATTTTTGTAGTCTCAGCTTGGTGTGAAAAACACTTTGTCCAACTGTCAGTAAGACAATATTAATTAAATTTCTCATCATCTTCCGGTCCTTGAAATTTCAGGATAATGATAAGCAACAGTAAAATGCATAGTAAACACACTGTTTGAATTACTTTTTTTTGTTTCCCTGGAGACTTGGGGAAAGCATCTGGTTTTTCTGTATTTCAGAATGTTTGGCAAAACCTACTGCTCAGGTGTCCACGTATGAACTAGTAGTAGGGAGTTCTGAAGAGTCTGATGTGTGCTTTAAGAATGGTTGTTCGAGAGCAGCTTGTTAGTCTTGAGATCAAGTATTTATTGCCACAAAAAAACAAATACATGGAAATAGATTTACTGACCTGTTCTTATATGGCTGAAATGTCTACAGTGATGTAACTGCCTTATTGAAGCCACAAATTTAGTTTGCACGCATTAGCAATGGTAAGTCCATTGATACTGCTGCTAAACTTGACACTAAGATTGTTTGGACCAACAACAATTACATAGTGCTCTGTGTTTTTAGTACATTTTTAATACATTTGACGTGATTGGTTTGCTTTCACTGCCAGAGGTTTGTGGTTTCCAGAGCATGTATTCTTGATGGCCTTAAACACAGGAAACGTGGCAATATGAACACCATAATGCCTAAGGAATCTCCTGGGTTTTATGAAGCAATTAGTTGCCTTGAACATTTATGGCACTTGCGCAAGCCTTAAGTGTCTCTTATCACCACCATGGAAGCCATAAAGCACTACAGAATTACTGTGTTACCAGACTTTGAGTGTCTTCATGCTTCAAGGATGTATTTCAAAATTCTAAGAGAGACTTTGTAAAGTCTCGTTATCATTAAAATATACATTCATCGCACAATCTTCACAAACTTCACTTACATGAACAAAAAGAATTCCCCACACTAGGGCTCTGTGGAGGAAGGCATGACTATACCTAAAAATGTTTGGAAGTTTGAAACATCAAAGCCCTGTTGAGTCTTGTGTTGTAGTAACATGAGTCTGTACAGGGCACCAAAGTTTGGAGAAAGCTTGAGCATCAAATTAGATCAGAACTCTAGCTGAAAAGGATAATGTAATTGTTGTGCTAAGCATACCATTTTGCAGCAAATAGTGAAGCAACATGTAGTCTTGATCTGTTTTTATCCCCAAACATGTAGAGTTTTGCATTTTCAAGGTAAGTGCTTTAGATAATCCTTTAGCTTAATACATTACACAATGAAGTGCAAGATCTGTCTTCAGGGATTGTCTGTCAGTCGACTCATCAAAGTGCCGGCTGATGTGTGGCTATCCAGCAGTATGTCTCACAGTTGGTTTTTTTTTCCCCTATTTCCAACATTACACTCTGTATATGTTTACATGCTGAACAACTTTTCTGAATAGGTGGGATGTCTAAGGATGTCTGCTCATGCAGATCCACATTATTTGTGCCTTTTAAAGGGTTTAACTTCAGAAATTCTAGTCATCTAGTCCCGAGTATCTTGGGTGCTACAGCTGTCAGGAGATACCTATCATCAGCATAGTAACAACAACCCAAGCCCTGTCTTTCAAAAATCCCTCCCAAGAACAGCCTACAGATGCTGAAAAGTACTGGAGCAAAACTGGCCTGGAGAAAATTCATACCCAGTCAAAGTTCAGGCATATCAGCCATCATGGTCATGTGTGAGCAGTCAGTCAGGTATGACCGAAACCGATTCAGAATGTCCCCAGGCATATCAAGCATGGCCTTCAGATATCATTACATCCCAGTATTGACACTGAAAGGTCTCTTCCTATCCTCCCTCCCCCAACCATGCTGAGTTTGCTGTAGCATGTGTACATTTAAGCTGTCTTACATGACTTGGTAATTAGTTGTCCTGTAACTATGGTCTGCTGTGTTCTAACATGACCTCTCATGTTTTAGTCAAAGTTCAGCAGCAGATGTAGGTGTTATTTCTGCTGCCTGTATGATATGGTGTGGGAAAAGATCCACTATAGTTTGAACTGGGTGAGCAGTAAGCTTCTGAAGAAAGTAGGTTTCTCTCCTGTGAAATCATGATGCCTCAGGCTTTAGGATCTACCTGATAGCAATAAAGAATATTTTTTTCCCTACTTTATGGGTTAAGGTTGTTCGCTCAGTGCTTTTTATGTCTGCTAGTTAACTACCTCTAAGAAAATACTCTAAAACATATTTTAAGAACAGTACTGTGTGGAGGAAAAAAAAAAGTGCCAATGTGACTAAATAATTTGTCTTTGATAAAAGTTACAAGATGTTCACCTACGCATTACTTTATTTTTTTAGTGTTCACCTGCTCTCTAGAAGATGCCTGCACTTCAAAGTTTTGGTCTATTTGAAGAGCTAAACCTGATAATAAACTTAAGTCAAGGCCATGATGTAGATTCAGCTTTCTTCTTGAATGACAAAATTCTGCTTCTGGTAAGGATGGGAAGCTGTTAGGTTTTTAAGACTTATGGCATGATGCTTTTGAGTTTATGAATTTTTGAGTGTACAAATTCTTCAGTATCTTTTGAAGTCTCTTTACAAGGCATGATGATTCTTGTTTCTGTCTTCAAGGCTCTTCGCACTGAATGGAAACTAATGCTTGTAATTATTAAAGTAATACTAGTATCGAATTTTAGAATGTTTCTGTTTAAATGTAAGCTATTGCCAGTGACTTTCCATTTTTAGAGTTTCTGAAGTTGGAAAAAGTAACTTTGTTACTGTAACTTCACCTATGCAGTTAAATAACTGAGCATGGAAACAAGTGGCATTACAAACTATTAAAAAAAACTTTGCAAATGTTGACTTTTTAAAAATAAAAGCTCTATTATTTGGATATTGAGGTGAACCGTGGCTTCAGAATAATATATGCACAAGCAATGGAGGTATAGCAAGAGGAGGAATGCTCTAATAGTTTTCTACCTTCCTTGGTAAGGAGAGAAAGTGTATGATCTGATAAAGGCTTTTAGAGCAAGTTCTTAAGTCAGTTTTCCTCTTGCAATTGAACAATGTCATTTTAGGGAACTTGTTCTGTTAGCTGTTCACAACTAATGAACCTTAACATTTTTTCTCCCTTCAGTTTTGGATCTCTGGCATAAGCTTCCCCACTGCAATAAACTAGCTTATCTGCATTGTATGGCTCATGCTTTAATTTAAATCTAACAGCGAACTAAAACTTCTCAATACAGAAATAGGGTTGTAAGCTAATGGCTTAAGGACATACGAAAAGATAATTTATTCACTTTCTAAATCAGGTCTGCAATAAAACTTGCAAGGTAGATATTGAAGGGTTATATTTTTTTTCAGGAGAGATCAGCATTGGCTATGGTAACTCATGGGGCCTGAGCTACTGCTGTTTTGCCCACATAGACAAAAGAGCAGCTTTTTTTGTGATTGAAATAATACCTACAAAAATTCAGCATTTAATAGTGAACTTATAGTGTACTAAGTAAGGGAACAGTGTTGGGCTTGTCACACTGGGCAGAAGCCCTTCAGCAATTTTAAGTAACACTAATCCTTAATTAGTAGGAAATCAACAGCTATTTGTTATTGACTGGCATTTTCTGGCTTGTTTGTGTGACTTTATCTTAGTTCCACGACTAATCAGTTGTGGCCTTAATTTTATGTCATGGACTTGAACTTCATTAGTCAGTCTTTGTAAGCTGACTGGACTGCAGGGTGATATTAAAATGTGGTATCAGTAAATTCTATGCATGGAAGCTGGGTCTGTTAAATACAACTTTTTCTTACTTGTTTCTTTTTTTTAAAGCACTCAGACACCCACAGTTTAATCATATCCCATCAATGGAGCGAGCTGTACCGTAGACCAAACTCCCACGTGGGCATCTCCTACAGTGCAGGCTGTCAGGCCAGTTGAACTGTCGCCTCTGGACTGTGTCAGACACAGTTGGGGCAGGGCTGCAGTTGTGCCTGTCAGCAGTGGGAACTTATTCCCCAGCCTGTCCTAACACCAAACTTTCAGGAAGGGGACATGGATTAATACCTGGGGGGGCTTTAGTTGGCAACCTGTACTGATGGTATTTGCTTATGCTAATTGCAATCATTACTGTCAAGACAGTAATGATTAAGATTCTTTATGATCTGTGTGTCTAATCTTTAATTGAAAAGACTCAGTCGTCACTACCTTCAGTTTTCTTCATGCCTAGACCGTTCATTTAGGCATTCAAATGTGGATTTCGGGTGATGGGATAATGAAAAGAAAACCCAATTCTGGAGCTTCCTCTGCCACACAACAGTTTAGCGGAACTGAAATTTTGCTGCTGAATATTCCTCCTCAGGTAACTCTGGTAACTCTGGAAGTAATAGGCAGTGGATCAGGACTAATAAATCTGAGCTTTTGGTCTAGGCTATGGCAAGTAATTTTCCGGGACTCCTGACAGAGAATGCCTTGCCAGCAGCACTGCATCTCATGCAGTGGCTACGTGGCACGTGTGCATACAGAATGATGGTTATGTTTCTGAGCTTTCATCAACTATGTTTATTTCCTGGATTAGAGTCAGGATTTTTGATCATTTTAGGGGAAATTGGTTCCGGTCACCTGTGGCTATTAGTCTGCCCGATAGAGCAGATAAAACAGACCTGTCCACCATAAGGACTCAGGCTGCATCAGGAAAAAAGGGATGTGGCTGTTAGGCAGTGAGGGCTCTGGGTGAATTAAATTAGGAATTTCCTGTTTTAGCACAGTATCAACTTACGAAGATTTTGCAGGTTTTTATTACTCTTAGTAGAAGTGTCAGTTTTGGAAGGTATTGAACCAACCACTGTGACTTATCAACAGAAATGATTACTACGTCCCAAGAGGTTACTTTTCTCTGGCTGTCAGAACTTGTTTTGCTGGCATGTTTGTTCCTTGGCTCTGCGCCTTATTTAATTTTGAGACTTTAGGTTGAATTTGCAGGCCTGCTCCTTAAAGGGAGCTTTTTTGTAACTGTAAAATGAGCGTGTATAGTGTAGAAATTCAGACTAAAATCATATAATCTCAGCCGTACTGTTTCTGCGGTAGTTTATCAGAATCGTTTTATTGTTCCTTGCTTGCTGAGACTGCTACCAGAGAGCAAAGTGCAGCTGATATCAGCATTTCCTAGGGACTTTTGTCTCAGCAGAGTATTCTGTTCTCATGCTTTAAAGATAATGAAGTGAGTCATTGTCTTTACATCTCATGTGATTTATTATAGACATACATCGCTAAAGCTTTCCGAGGTGGGAAAAAACCAGATCTTTTGTTCAGACTTGTGGCTTTGAACTAGTAGGCTGGTTGGGAGTTTGCTTAACTAGGGAGTTGCTTTGATTTATTTTTTTAATCTATGTATTGAGAACACTTCAGCAGACAATGGAGCTCATGGGAGCTTTTTGATTATTTATTTTATAGGTATACTTCTGCTTTGGCGTCAAGGATGAATAGATTCATCAGCACCTTTTAGTCTATATGGATAGGTCAGTGTTTTATTCTCCTACTGAAAAAGTGAGGCTTATCTGCACTGGGTGCAGATTGGTAGCTCTGATAAAGGAGTAAATTTGACATCTTGAAGAAAAAATGTCAACTTGTGAAGCTTTGGGAGTGTAGAAAACTTCCTAGACCGGCCCTCAATACAAACTGTGCAGTAACATCTCCAACCCATTCTGTCATTAGCATTTTATGTACTTATTTATGACCTAGTTCATCTTTGTCATGAAGATGACAAGGTGGAGTTATAGCAAGAAGTAAAATAAAAGGAAAATACAGTTTAGGCATTTGTCCTAGCCCAAAGGATGTATTTGTAGGGGCAAGTATCAAATTACTGCCGAGTGCAGGATAGGATGTTTGAAGGAGGAAGAAGTCCTGTGAGCTGCTGAGGAGCTCGAGTCAAATGTAGACGCGATCGTGCTTGAGCAGAAAATACTGATAATCCTTGCTAGACGCTCCATGGTGACAGAAGTGACGAGCCGTTCTGCAGAGGACAGAGGGAGAGCAGGACCATTATCCACCTCCCATAATAAACAAGTTTCTCAATTATAAGCCCTCCTTGCCCACAATGGCAACTCTTGCTGGTCCATGTTTAATACCAGTGATAGCAAGTCTGTAGACCTGATGACCTAAACATAACTGCCTTTTTTTATTCTTACTCCAAACCAAGATTGTCAGTAAGCTTTTTAAGCTAGAAATGTTACGGCTTTTAGTTGTTTGAAATGCTGGATATGCCTGCTCTAGTATAGATGAGAGTAGGAATTATGGGGGCCACCAGATTAGCTCTTGGAATAAACTGCATGGTTCATACAGGGAGAAATCCCTTCTGCTGCTGAAGACTGTGTAACTCCCATAGTTTTCATGGACCATTAGGAAAACAGAATTGCATGTATTTTTTTCTCAGAGTACCTGTATCACTTACAGTTCCATAATAAGTATGATAATAATTGAATCTTAAATTCCTGGCTGTAGGAGGTGCTGGGATCCAGTGAACAATTGGCTCTATGCATTAATGTCAGTTAGAACTGCAGTGAAATTTGGAATGAATCAGATGGAGATGGAGAGATTTGGGTTTTTTCTGGTTGGTTGTATGTTGAAATTCCTCTCTTGTGTGAGGAGATGTTTTCTGCCAGATTATAGCAGATTATACAGGCAATATAGTGTGGCAGGAGACATGCAGTGTGTTTTTAAACTTTGCAGAGTGAAGTGTGGGTCAGTATATTCATTGTCTGAAAAAAAAGATGAGCAGTGAGGCGATATAATCTGATGTTATGTAGGGCAGAACATGAGGAATTATAGGAAGACTTTATGCATCACTGGATAGTTAATGTACAAAAGTAAAACTTGGGGGAAAACTGCCCTAGCTTTTTCCACAATAGAAGGAGTTGTGCTCCACTACTCAGGAGCAAAATTTTTGAGTTTATGATAGTGCTGAGCAGTAGCTTATCAAATCTTAGACATTAAGAACAAAAATAGAGGACAGAAAACGTTATGCTGCTGTTTTGTACAATGACAGTGGTTTGCCTGTGCTTGGGATACTGATGGCATGCAGTTCTCTGTTCCTCTTGTCTTGGAGAGGATACGGTAGCACTTGGGAAGGGCCTGAGGCTGGTGGCAGAGATGATCAAAAGCAGAGCATAGCTTCCATAGCAAGAATGACTGAGTGGGCTGGGACTCTTCAGCCTGGGAGAGATGATTTAAAGCAGATACTAGATGTTTACAGAATCTGAAGTGGCAGGAAGCAGCTGGATAGGAACTGGCTGTTCACTGTCTCTTCCAAGTACTACATAAGCTCAGGGTTGCAAGTGAAGCTGTGAGGAGCTAGCTTCAAAGCAAACCAAAGGAGGTGATGATTCTTGCAATAGGCAGTAGATCTGTAGGAGTCTTGCTCAAGGATGCTGTGGCTGCAGAAAGCTAAAGGGGGGAAAAAAAAGGAGGCTGAACAAGTATTTGAGAGATGTTTTGAGAGTTACCAAAGGACAAATTATGTCAGGCTTGGGATATTCTTGGGGCTGACAATTGAAGCAGAGGGACTTAGAAGGGAGTATTCTGTACTGCCTCTTCCCTCAGTGTTTGCTTGTAGGCACCATTGGAGATGGGATACCGTGCTTGGATAGACCTGAATGTGCTTATTGCCAGATAGTACCTTTTTGATAGACTTCACACAGTTGCTTTATCACTATTGCATGATTTTCTTCTCTGTGTGGGCTTCATTTTGCTGAAGTTGTCTCTGCCTTCTGCCTAAGCTGGTCTAGGCTCCCTCTGTAGGCAACAGAAAGCAATAGCCAGGATGAGTTACCTTTCAGAGATGCCTGTTGCTCTCAGACTGTCGAGAACAGACAGGTTTTCTTGTTGACTTGTATGTTCTCTGGCTGGTGGCCAACAGCTGTTCAGGGTGCTAGGGCATTTGGTTTGATCTGTGACTGGTGCGGAGCCTGCAGCCCCTAGGCAGCTGTCAGGATAACTGAGTGACTGAAGATGCTGTTGCATGTTGTACTGATTCAAGACCCCCATTTCTTGATGGGTGTACTTTTTTTTTTCCCCCGATACCATGTGTTTCAGTCCTTAATAAGTATCTCTGGCTATTGCCGTTAATGAATCAGCTTTGACTTTCTAGTGAATTTCAGAGAAATGCTTCTATACTTTATCATCTTATCTGCTTCTTTCAAATGGTAAGATGTGTTTCTTATTAACAGTGTTCCAGATCTAGGTATTTCTAGAGAATCAAAATAAACAAATCTTACTTTTTTTTTTTCCCCCTCCATTGCAAGAATATCTATTTTGAGTTGGTATCTGTCATACTAGCGAGAACATTGGATTTTGTATATTTTCATGAGGTCTTGTATCTTGCTTTAGAAATTTGCAACATACCCTAATTTTGGGGTGACTCAAACTGACCACCATTTGGAATTGGAATGGACCTCTCATGGGAATGAATTAAAACTGCCTTCTTGTCCAGAGTTATTGTCAATGATTCCTGCTGTTTCCCCTGCACCTTCAGCTGAGCTCTCCTAGAGTAAGCACAATTAGCCTGCTTCCTGCTCCCAAGTCATTCCCTGCCAATACCATGAAAATGTCATTAGGTATTTTTTCTATAAACAATCTCATTATCCACTATTTGAGGCAGACATCAAGAAATTAAATCTGTGAATTGTCTGCTGTGTCAGTCAATTAAAAACAACTGTTTTTTACTACAGTCTGTTCTATTAATCTTTTTGTTTTTCTGTTGGAATTCTGTATACAGGATAATTACAGTTATGAACAACAAACATCTGCAAGCAACCACGAGAGCAAGCAGTACCACCAGCCAGCGCCTGCCTACTCAGCTGCAGCATGCTGCCAGGGATTCGTGCTGCCCACCAAGCAAGTGCTGCTGGAATCCAGCATCCATGTCTTGAGTATGTATATGTTTTATTTTAAAGTTCTTGCAGTACAGGTAGTTGGTTCTCAAGTAAGACACTTAAAAAAAMCCAAACAAACAAAAAAAACCAAGGCCACTACTTCCTGTACTCACGGAAGGAGATGAGCTTCCTGCTCAGAATCTCTTTCTGGAGAAGCCTCTCTCTATACTAAGAAAAAGAGAATAGTTTCTTCAGTACAAAATGACTATTGTGAATTGTACCTTCTTGCTCAAATATCTGTTTCATATCAGGCATTCAGTTCTCATAAATAGGTTGTATTTAATGCATATTCTGAAACTGTGGAAATAAGAAATGGGGGAAATGATTTTCACTTCTTTCTTTTGTGTCTTTGTAACTAGAAAACATAACACTATACTTCATAATCATGTCTCCGAACAGGATTTGAAGTAACTTGAATACATAAGCAATATTTTTCCATATCTATTTGTTGAGAGACTATGATGATATGAACTGTGGATTATAAATATTCTTCATTAATTCTTTGAAATTATGCTAGAAAAAGTGATATTGCTGTAGCACGGAATTTGAGAAATCTGAAACGAAACTGTTACAGAATTAGTATTTCATCTTTTTAATGGGTGATGTAGACTAGCTTACTCCATCATTGATTTTTTTTTTTTGGGGGGGGGGGGGGGGCGGGGGGGAAGGTTTAAATAGGTACACTGTTTGACAGACTCTAAAAATATGTTCCTCAAGCTCCTGGACATGTGTATATATTAAAAAACATAGGATAGTGAGCAGTATATTTGTAACTAAAATTGCTGGATAACTTTGTCTTGTTGAGGAAGCAAGAAGTGCTAAAAACTGACTCGCATTTTGTTAACCCTTATTTTTTTTTCTTCTGATATTTATTTTAGTAATGAGAAAAGCTTTCTTCTCCAGATAAAATGCAAATATTTTGATGATAAATGCAGTTTTCTCTGCCTACTGGAATGAATATGTGCTGTTTCAAATTTTTCATTTACATAGCTTTGTATTTCTTCACCTGAATTCTTATGATTTTTGTTAGATAACCTCCTTCTGTTTTAAGAAGAAATTTTTATTGATATGCTAAACATCTCTTTCTTAACTTAATTTTTATGAAAGTTTGGGAATACATCTTCTGGGGTGCCTTCTGTCCTGCAACTGGTTATTGGTGTGTCCATTAATGCCTGGAATCGGGGCCAGCTGCCCTGCTGGAGGAGTGTGTGGAACCCACCCAACTGTGAATTCCACTGTGAGAAACAAAACTTGAGAGGGGATTTTCCCCCTCACCTGTGTTACTTTCTCCATTTACTACCTGAATGACAGCTTGCTTTTTATGGTGGAAGAAAAGAGAGATCTGTTACTTAAAGTGATGTTTGCAGAGAGCTATAACGTCTTACAAGAGTATACTTGACAACCAAGAAGTTACCACATCTAAGACTCCTACAGATTTTTGCAGAAGCAAGCATGTGATGTGCCTGTAACTGCCTGGCCTCTTTGAACTTCTGTCTACATTAGTTATGATTCTTAGTCGGTGCCTTACTGAAAGCTTAAATGACAAACAGGTTGGGGCAAAAGCGTCCTTAGTTCTTCATATTTTGTGAGGTGACGCATCTAACCAAGGGCACACGCCTACAATATTGTCACCTGTATCTAAACCAGCTACATTAGGTATGCTCTACAGTCAACAAAAAGCTAATCACATAGATATGTTTGGCCATATTTAAGTCTTGCAGCCAGGACTGGATTGATTGTATAAGAAGCCTAAAATGAATAGGTTGTGTGTGAGTGATTACAGTAGTGCAAGGCAGTAGAGGAGAAATTCATCAAACTTAGTGCTTGTGAGCTTTTTATACATTGCAGGTTTGAATGTGACTCCAAAGGGAGGGGTTTTTTTGTTTTTAATCTGAGTGTGTTTCAGGAAACTTTCCATTTATTTTCAGAGGACATGTAGTGTTTTAGTAGAAAAACAGTACCGTCATTGAAAGGGAAATGAATATGTTGCCCTGTTTGATTGCAGACTTACCAGGAACACTTAGAATGACAAAAGCACAAAAAGAAAGACGTTGTTCAGAAGACAGGAAACCAAGGAAACAGGAGCCCCGCAGGATTCAAAACCAGCTTCAATGTGGGCTCTGTGATGTCTCTTGCACAGGAGCAGGTGCATGTGTAGCACATATCCGGGGAGCCATCAGAAGGTGGGGTAGGTTTGTAGAGTTATGAACACGACAGAGCTTGCTTATGTTCTAGAAGTGTGTACAGCAAGTAAAAGATCTTTCAGAAACATTTCTGAAAGAAAAATTGTGATAGAAATATATGCTTTAAGTCAGTTCACTGCAGTGAACGAACTCTTGGGATAACCAGGTGTGATCTTGTAGTCTAATCAAATCTATATGTTTGAGTTAGCTTTTAGGTTACATTGACACTGTTTATCTTGGGGATTAGATGCACCAAGGATGATGAATCCCAGGAAGGCTCTGGTGAGATAAATGAGGAGGTACATCCTTGAAACTAGATAAGAGCTACCAATTAATAAGGGCTACCAATTAACCCCATTGTTTAGGAAAGCCCAGCAAATTCCTCTAGAGTAGTCTGACTTATTCTGACCTATTCTAATTAGCACAGTAAAAAACCCACCCCCGGGCAGGGAAGCCCCCTGCCCAACAAAGCCCCTTCCCCACTGAATATGTGCAGTAAAAAGAAAGAACACTGGGACTTTAAGTGGAGACGAGGCATTACAAGAACCAATAGAAGCAAGGATTACTAATTGCGGATGTAAAAAGTACTGATAGCTGTTGCTCGGAATGTATAAAATGCTTACGTGTGTGTAACACCTTGTGTGTTAACTGAGGTGTGCTAGCTTTGTGGAGTTACCGCCTAGCACCCATCTCTGCGCAGACATGAAATAAACAAATATCTCGGCTCTGTGTGTGAGACTGGTTTACTGCACACTGGGTGACAGACCCTGTTTGAGGGACAACAATCTGAGCATAAGTGTGTTGCTCAGCTTTGCCAAATGTCCTTCCCCTAAAATTGTAATCTATGCTGAGAAGCCTAACTATTTAAAAAATATTTTCTGTAACATTTTTCTCTAAACTCATGTTGAAGTGATGTTACAGTTAACAAGGAAATAACTTTATATCACTTCAAAAAAACCCTGACAACCTAAGCACAGCAGAATCAAATCTCAAGTGTATTTCTTGAAATATTCCTGAAAATTATTCCACAATTGAACTTGTTTTGACTGTTCAAGCCAATGTCTCTAAAAAATTTTTGCTCCAAGTGTTCACTCATCTTTGGACATAGTACTTTAAGTCTTGTCTAAGTTATGGCTTTGAAAATATCTGAGCACAAGAATTGTCAAGTTTTTCATTTGGCCTGGGAAGAAGATTGCGTACTTCTAAGATTGTTGTGTGGTCATTCCGAGTTGTCTTTACYGGAGTTCTTTTCTAATATCCACTTTTATACCAGAGTATTTACAGCAGGGTGCCAGTATTTACTCCTCACTCTTAAAGAGGCTGAGACAAGTCTGTTTTGTCTGCGAGACAGCTATGCATCTGAAGTTGGTCTGCACTGTTCTTTGTAGTTTGTTGAGCCTAGAAACTGTTGTATGAATAGAAGCTTAGAAGCAGCTGACTTCTGAGAACTGCTCACAGAGAAGGGATGCTGAGGATGAAGAGGAGGAGGTGGTGTGCTACCTGTTCAGAAATGTTCTGGGATATTGAAGGCACCGGTGTCTGGTGTATAGCATCATATAGATGTTTGTGTCAGCTTGTGATAAAAAGCTTAAAATCTTTCAGGCCTAACTACAGTTTTGTAGTTGATACAATAACTATCATCAAAGAAATAATTACAGTTAAATTTGTGTCTGCAGAGCACAAAGATTCTAGGAGAGTCTCAAATTGCCTTTCCTTTTGAAAGACTTCTTACCACTGGAAGAACTTCCCTGTCTTTGCACAGTAAATTTTTAATGTTACCTGTTGGACATTGCGGCAATCTGAATGCAAGACAGATACTCAAGCGGAAGCTTTTGGTTAACAAAGCAAAACTTTTAGCATAGGCATTGATTCTGTGTTGCATTAGAGGTGCAAATCTCAGGAATAAATTTAATCCACTACTTCAGCTGCTATAATAATTGCTATAATGACAAGGAATAGAACAAATTGGGAAAGATTTTATGGTGACAAACAACTGACAATAGTATGAAGGATTTTTACCTTAAATGCTATTAAGGATGTCTTCCTAAATAGTAAAGAATTGGGCTACTAATCCAGTTTTCTTCATTCACAGACTAATAAAAATAGAGGGAACAAGCAACAAACTTGTGAAAGAGAAGGTGATGAAACCAGAAGCAGAGCTACAACTATCTCTGAAAATATACTTGGAGGGCTGCTGGATGTCATGTAGAACAGGTTGTACCATGTAGAAGAGGTTAACATCTTTCCTCTCAAGATAAATTGCTATGTGAGGCTTTTGATTTCAGACATACTCATCATGATTTTTAACATATTTTCAACGTTGTTTTTTCAACAATACTTAAAACAGCAGGGAATGAGTTCACCAGCTAGATCATTTTGTGCATAATTACCTTACTCTGATTTTTCAAATATACATTTATGGGCTTACATGCCAGGTTTTGTATTAGTTGGGCTTTTTTTCTTTGAGTAAATACTGTTTTCAATGCTGTGCCAGGTGAGGAAACATTTAGATTGTTTCCATTGTTATTATTTCATGAATTCCTGAAAATGTTACTTTGCTTTTAGTTATGAAATTGTACATTAAGATTTGAAATCTAAACTAAATCTTCAGGTATAGCATTTCCAGTGAGATCAGTTTTTGTTCTTCCCATTCTCACTATAAGCAAAAGCAGATAAAAAGGAAAAAAAAAAAAAACCACCTGCAAGTGTAAGAGTTATTTATGCCTGGAAAAAGTCCATGATGACACAGGCAGGTGATTGACTGAATACCAGGGAGTAGGTGGGTGCTGCAGGAAGTGGTAATGATCTTCGAGGGAACGTACTTGGTGCACTAGGGACTCAAAAAAATCTGCTATAAGAAATTATTTGCTAGAAGATGATTGCTATTTCTTATGAGCTTTAAAATTAAGTCATATCCATTATGATGATAAATACTGTCTTGTCACTGTATGTGAATGAATCATGTTCTAGTTAAATTTCTATGTGGGGTTTTCAGTTGCGTCTTTCTAGAGCCCTTTGCAGCTCAAATGGATGTTCTGTTTCCTTCCTGTCTTAAATAGCATTGTAACGTTGCTGTGAGCTTTTAAAATAGCTGTTGTACGTTACTCAATGGGTTGGCAAAATTTTAATAAGGAATAAGTATGTGCATCTTGTGAAAGTACATTCTG
Organism: Phoebastria nigripes; assembly: GCA_035582835.1. Taxonomy (NCBI): domain Eukaryota; kingdom Metazoa; phylum Chordata; class Aves; order Procellariiformes; family Diomedeidae; genus Phoebastria; species Phoebastria nigripes. Next base: position 335,322 of record JAYKAV010002628.1, on the reverse strand, counting down.
GTGAGAAATTCCTAAATGCAAAACAGTTGTTGCTGTCATGGTTAGTTATACTTACAACACATTTTATGTCTCAGATTGGAAATGATGAAGGAAAAAATATCTGACTTCATTGTAAGCTCTGAGTGCAGTTTCAATGGGTTTGTGTTTAGTATTCAGAGAGTAGTGCTAGAATCCTACCACCAAAATAAAAAATGTGATAGGAGGTAGGGGAAAAAAGTTCTACTCTTGCATACACCCATAAAACTACAGTAGGTGAGTGACAGAAAAATGCCAGTAAATAACAGAACTATCCATGGAGACCCCCAAAGACTTAGTCTGAATGACAGAGGTGATATATTCTGCTATTATATGTGCTTTTGAGGGAGAATTTCTTGTACGATTGCTGCAGTTAAGAAGATTACCAGGCAGCTGTAAAATCCTGCATGCACTCAGTTGTTAACATTTTTAGAAAGACGCTCTGAACTGAGCTCTTCATTCACTTGATGTTCATCCCTAGGAAGCTCTGTTTATTATCAAGTGCAGGTCAAAGGGTTGTTTTGTGTGTGGTTGGTTGGGGACGAGTGTCTGTTTTGGTGGTAAAGTAGCAAAGATAATTTCTTACTTGGCTATTTATATGATAAAAATTATCACAGAAGTTGATATGTTCCTGGTGGTTTTACAGGCCTGTGACAATGCAATCTAGAAACTAATTTCAAAGTGCTAAAAAAACCAAGGCAGGGTCCCAAGGATGGGCAAATGTCTAGAGAAGCAGCAAGGTTTTGTTAAAGGGAAAGCATGTTTGTTTGCTTTTTACTTCTAACATGTCACTTTTATCCTCTCCATAGGCAATGGGACTTTTTGTAGAAAAGACTTTAAGCAGGGCATCAACCTGTTAAATCCTGGCAGTGGCAGGCAGCATGTTCTTGAAGGTGTCCTTGTCGGGAATACTGTTGACAGGTGGGATCACAGCATTACCCAGGAGCCCCACTGGAACCTTTGGCACAGCAGCTCATGCTGTGGATGTTGTTCCTCAGTTCTGCTGTCTCTTGGTTGTTTTCTTATGAAAGTGTGTTATCTGCAATGTTTTGACTCCTCTGCACTGCTGAGTTGCTCTGTTAAAATAATATTGATAGCAACACTCTCTCCAGGAAGGAGAGACCTGTCTACCTTCTGATTTGTAAGGAAAGACTAATACTTGAATTTGTCAGAGATGTATTTCAAGCCCCCAGGCACTCACACTTGGCTTTTACAAAGCTCACATTGCTTTTCTGAATGCTTGCAGTCATTATTTATAGAAAAGCTTTTAAGGGAAGTCTCAAATGCTGTAACTGTATGCTCATTCCAGAGAATCTAAAGCTTGATCAGTTTGTCACATTTTCTTACTTGAGGTAAAGCAAAATTCCAGAACTATTTAAACTTTATTTTTAATTCTTTGCCTGCTGAGTTTTGCTGTTTAAAAACCTGACTGCAATATATTTATTTCTCTTATGTGTTTTCTTTCTCATATCTTGCATTGTCAGATGAACCTGGGCTGCAGGATCCCTGTTAGAAAGGTAAGTTGGATGCTTTGGAGACTGTGAGCTGTCAGGAGTGAGATGATGTCGCAGCCCATGCACAGGTAGAAAAGAAGAGCAGTTAACAACAGTTAAGGTGGACACTTTGGTAAATGTTCCTGGCAGTGGTATACTGGAGATCCCCACTGCAATTAACACTCTTAAACTACTGAGAGATGTGGTCTGTATTTTATTTATTATTATATTTCTATCATTAGTAACACCAGAAATTGTGTTGATGTTGCTCACTTTTTAATAAAGGGATTCATCAAAGTGAGTGAATATTTGAAATGAGAGTCCAGTTGTCTTTAAATATAATGCTACCTGTTTTAAATGTTTCTATCTGCCATTGAGTCCTCTGTCACATTTTTTTATTGCCTATGTGGAAAACCAGAGAACTTATTGTAGCACATAAAATTGTACAGCACATAACAAGCCCTCTTCTGTTCTGTTTGCTTAGTCRTTCTTAGTTTGGTATGCAGTAGGAAAGGTCATTTACATATAATTACTTATTTTTCATTGACACTTAAAATTTGCCTGACTGTGCTGTTTCTTTGCAATGAAAGCATTGACTTTCTTGACCAATACCGAATAAGCAGACATTAAAATCCTACAGTTACTAGTGTTAAATATGATGAAAGAGAATCGAGTATGAGACTAAATTAAAATTGCTGTAGCCAGTCTTGCCTGAAACCTCTGTGGCTCAGTGCAGAAATTTGATTAAGATGACTTCAGCTTGGTCACCAAATTCTTGATTTCTTATTTTCAAAGTAGCTGGCTACCTTAGCCAGGTGAGTGTTTGCAATATAAGTTTAATTGCTATGTGTGGTGTAGTGGTGGTGATGATCTTCTAAATAACTTTAAATTCCAGCTTCCATAGTGTGTGTGGGAAGAACTGCAGATTTCTACATATTTCCTTCATACAGCTGCCTTCATTTCAGTTGGGTTGTTACCATTTTATCTCTTCCTTCTCCTAGCATGTTTTAAAAATGCTGGCTTTCAGAAAAAAAAATAAACAGGGGACTTGCAAGGGGCCCCTTGCCATCTCCAAAAAATACATTTAATGCATGCAGTAAAAAAAGAAGGGAGACAGCTAGAAGAGCAGAGGGTAAAGGAGGTGGAAAAAACAACAGAAAAGAAGATGCTGCCTAATAATGATACTGCATGTATAAAAATAATGTTCATATGGTTCCAATTTTTACATATAAAGAGGTCCTGGTTTAGTCTGATATGTTTTTAATAACTTTTCCTTGAAATAGTGTACTGTAAGTAGTTTTAAATTGTACTATAATCACTACAGAAATTGCACCATTGTGTAAGAGTGAAGTTGCCTGTAGCAACAGTTCCTTTCCTTCTGTTACGTCTCCTTCCCCTCCCACTCCCTTACTCTAGAAGAAACTCTTCCTGCAGCAAAACAGGTAGACACTCAGATACTATTAAAGAAAAAAAAATAAACAAAACAAACAAAAAACCCCCAAAAACCAACCAAACAAAAAAAACCCA